>JACM01069431.1:0-10125 GCA_000787095.1 Periophthalmodon schlosseri | reverse complement strand
ACAGAGGGGGAGGGGCTGGGGGGCACGGGGCTTTGTTTCAGCAGAGGACACACAAAGAAGAGAAATGGGATGGTTAATTTAGCTCAGCAGTGAAAGAGAAAGAAAAGTGAAATGAGCTAATGAGCGTGTTGTTGTTCTATAGGGGTGTGCTACTGTATGACCTGCTGCAGCGTACACAGTGTGAGGGCATGACAGTGAGGATAATGCTGTGGAATAGATGCACCTGCAATCAGACAAGGAAGTTTCACTCAGACTCACACTCAAATGTCCATGAGAAAACAGTGAGTACCAGCAGTGAACTTTTCAACCACAGCAGAGATGTTTGAGTTCTGCATATTATTGGCTCAAATGTTTTTCACAAATGGTATTGGACTATTTTAAAGCAAATGAATGTCAAATATATCAATTCTGCTGATGCCAAGCTTACAAAGAATATATTCCCGTCCTTAAACCTCTCTTCACCTCAGAGTGTAGCCGTAGGTGAAGCTGCAGCCATCTGCTCCTTGTGTCCTTCAGCTGACATACTTCTCAGCGCTCGGCCCACATCAGCTGTAGTTCTCTTGGTCCTGTATTCATAAAGGCCGAGCTGCCAGAGCACTGCCCTGAGGCCCTTGGCCCTGTGGCCTGCAGCTATCATTAGACAGAGCCTGTACTCTCATTATTGATCTTGTGAATGAGGTGGCTCTGTCCCTAGGGGGCACCACTGGGACCTGTGGCCCCACTCTGCATCGCTGCTGTGGGTTGTGCCATTCGCACATCACTCACTTTGTGTTCAGACATGCTCCTGCCGCATGAGTCAACATATAGAGGAACATATTTACATTTATGTCTGTATTAAGAATGAATGCATACACATTAGATTGTTTGCCTTTAGTATCATTTAAAACAATGAAGCAGCTAACACAAGAACCAGAGTCTCACTGTTATTTTTAAATAGGTCTTTCCGTCTTCAGTTACAAGACCGGTCTCAAAACTGAAATACTGAATACATCACTGTATAGTATGGCTTACACTGAGCACACTGGTAGTATTTAAAGACTTAAAGTATTAATTTACATATCTATCTCATCACATGTGCCACTCTTTCTCATTTCTTTCTTTTTCCATCCATTCCATCCTTAATTTTTCCTGTGAATCTCTGACGGAGATGCATGGTGTTTCTAATTTGGCATGCAGACATTAATTCCAGCACAGCTGCTGCTGCCTCCTCCTCTTCCCTCCATCCTCTCCACCTCCCTCTGCCACCCCTCTCCCCCTCAGCCCCAGTCTACCTCCCCCACTCCCTGAAGGCTTCTCTCTAATGTGCAGCTTCAGAGAGGCGCGGCAAATTAACACCATTTGTTCTGCGGAGCATGCCTTCTTCTCAACACTACAAGCATATCTTATGAGCTTTGTCTCAATGTGAGAGAAAGCAAGAGAAAGAAATCCACAAAAATGTTATTATGTTGTTTTTCAAAATCCACAGCGTAAAAACACGTCTCAAAGTTATTTTCATGTGCCTTTACACCAGAGATTGCAAACCTTGTTATCTGTGTAAAGTTGCGCCTTGAGCAGCAGTCTTTTGCTGTGGCACTGACAGAGATCAAAATGTGTAAATTGTCACTTTTACAACAGCCGACATCTGTGCAGCTGCTGTGATCTTTGCCAGAGTATTTCTATTTATCTATTAGCATACGTCTATGGATCTGTAAAGTGTTATATTCTCAATAAGAAATACCACTTTAGGCTTTGCTGACATGGCAGTCCATATGTCTAGTGCAGTGGTTCCCAAAGTGAGGTCTGGTGACTCCCGGGGGTGACCTCCAAAGGTTGTGCCCACAACAAGCAAGAAAGAAAATTGAGTTTTAAATAAACTTTACACAAGATATTTGTTTATATATATTTATATTAGTATTAAGCCCACAGGAATGTGTTGTTTTAAAATATTATTAGGGGCCCTGTGTGTCCTATGTGATCTTTGCACTGATATGGGGGGCTGCAGCACAGCAGACTATGGGAATGGCTGGTCTAGTGTTTAAGAAGAGATGTTTAAAAACATCTGCAGTACTTTCAAAAACATGAAAAGTACTGCAGCGTCTGTGTAGACCCAGACAGGTTGTTTTGGTATTCTGAGTGTGGACTGACAGGAATATTGAACATAGAAGAGCAGCCTTTTGCATAGCACACACAAAGGAGCAGGCGCATAGTGCAGTGAGCAGCCCTGCAGACTGCCACCTGCTCCTGCTCTCACAGCGGGACTCTGGCTCTCCGCGGGCACGGCTCCTTTTGAACCACCGGCTAATTCCCTCCTGCACTTTTTCCTGTTCTTTTATTTACATTTATTTTCTGTGCACGCCCTCCCTCCCCTCCCTGTGTCCGCCCTGCCTTGGAGATAACAGCATTATTAACTGGCCTAGTTGACCTACACTCCTGATAAAGTCGTCCCGCTGAGGATCCTTGCCTTGCTATCGCTATGGCTGCTCTGGGAATACTATCTTCCCAACCAGAGGAGAGCGTCAACATCAGAAAGCGCACGGTCAACTCCACCTGGAAATAGATAATGGATAAGCAAACTAGCTAACTAAGCTAATTAAAAATAAGGATGGGTGTTGCTCAAGAGTATGTTCACAATATTTGAAATCCAATGTTTGGACATGGAAATCATAAAAGAATTACATTAGCCGCTAATTTGTTAATTACATAGAAGCAATTTGATTAGCAGGAGTTGAAGTAGTGCCGGATATGGGCCCATAAGTACTCAGCTGCGCCTCAGCTGGGAGAGCTGAATAACCCCTCTAACACAGGTGCATGCTGGGAGAATGCAGGGGGCTCAGGCTCTTAAACAAAACAAGCGACTGGTGTCAAAAGAGTCTCATTTAGAAGCATCAACCATGGAACATTACTGTATTATGTTTTGCACAGATGTTATAAAGGAGCGAGCCAAACGGAAAGAGGGATACTTCATCAAATAGGCGCAGAGCGAAGGAAGACGGAGTATTGGGGAGCAGAGATGAGAAGGGAAAAAGTGTTGGTGCACTTGGAAAGCTGCCGCCACATCTGCTCGTCCATGATGTCTGTGCAGCCGGCATCAGCTGTCACTTTGGACTGCAGTCAAGTAGAGCAGAGGTACCTCCTGCTCTGCGCTCACACACTCCCTTTGGTACAGAGCACACTGCAAACTCCAAAACTGACTTCACCTCACCTCCACATCTGCTTATTAACAGGGCTGTGCTTCAGAGTGTCATACTCCAGAGTGTTGGGAGGCAAAGAAGAGGTATTGTTTATTGGATAGTCACACAATTAGCTAGTTCTGCCATTTTATTTTAAACCAATATGCTTTTATGTCTTTGTCTTTCTCACAAAAATTCACATAGGGTGCGTCCACACTTGACACCTTGAAACTAAACTTAGACTGGACCGAGACTGAACCAGAATTAGAACAGGACCAAACGAAGTCTATATCGGGACTTAATGGGTTCAAACCAGGACCAAACCAGGACAAGTGTGAATGCACATTTCAACATGCACATTATTTATTTATTTATTTTTATGATTTGTTTTATGGATGCTCTGTGAGAACTTGAAATTTAAACCTAAATTTCTCAATTTTTATCCAGCCTTGGGACTATCTCTGAACCTATGAATTTGATGAGCCTATAAATTAGAACATAATACATCTCCTATCAAAAGTGACAATTTACACAATATATTACTTTTTCTTTCTTATCTTATATTTTCTCTTTTGTCCAAATACAATTTCTTATACGTGTAGTTTTGGTGTTTTTGCTGGTCTGCCCCCTCCCCTCACTTTTATTAGGCAGATGGGTGAAGAGTGACTGGAGTGGTGAATAACTGATGTTTGTGCATGAAGCCTAATGGTAGTGCTTAAAACTGATGCCGTTGTTTACAACCCGGCCTAATGCATTGGGACACTTAAATTCTTTGTTTGGTGATGATAATTGGGCTAAATACTCTACAGTAATGGATCCTGTTGTGGGCTGTTAGCGGCATGTTTCTCCTGATGGATCACCCTGTTGTTTCGGAAGCCATTACATAGAGTATTAGCCAAGACATGTAAGGTTCTAGTCTGGTAGTAGCAATGGCATTTTATGTATAAAATTCTTCTTTTGGTAAATGTTGTCTTTCCTTTCTGCTTTTTCTTTTGAATTTCACCATAGTAATTAAACTGACAAACATGTGATGATTTGCATGGTGCTTCTGGATAGGGTATCACCTCAGATGCCCTTTCTAAAGCATGTGGTTCTCAAACTGTGATACGGGCTCCACTGGAGGCACATACTCAGGGTTGTTTGCAGGTCCCTTGTCTTAATACAACGATTGTGTCCTCCCTTGGGTTAGTCCTTGTTTATAATGAATTTAACTCATCCTGTTCAACAAACAGCTGACCACATATTTATATAGAATACTGTATTTTTTATTCTGGTCATTTGCTGTGATTCTTAATCTTTTACATACTTTCTAACTATACTTTAAAATAATAATAATCTCACAAAATTCCTTAAATCCAATGAGGAAATATTTATGCAAAATAAAAAGTTGAGAGAAGGATGTGGCTAGTGAGAGTGGAAGGTGACGCGATGCTTTTGTTGAATGTTGAATTATTGTTGTGCATTAGACAGTCAGGCAGCAGCAGGGCGAGGAAATAAATAAAGAAGTGGTCTGCGGTGTGTGCTGCTGTGCCTGGTTGCCCATGAATATTCCATGAGGCGGAGAGAGAGTGGGGAAGTGGTGCCTGGAACATCTGGTCCGGTCCACAGGGACGCCCGTGGCGAGAAAGCTGCAACTTCAGGAGGAAAAGGGAGGGAAAAATGCCAATAAAAAACAGCAGCAATCAACAAGCCTGTGCATCACATGCTTGATTTGTTTTGCTAATTTGATTTTAAGAACGACGGGTCCACAGTCACAGCTAAGACTCTGAATGAATTTAGTGGTAAAATGAATAGTGCATCACAGCATCAAGGTCAGCGTCTCACATTTGGCTTTGTGTGTGATCAAATATGTATTTCACTGCATATGTACAACAAATGAGCCACTTTGCAAACTGATGAATTAGTATTTACACTGACAAGGTCTGATGTAGATGGGAAATGAGCAATGTTTTCTGCTGCAAGGTACAAAGCATTCTGAATGCAAATATGCCAAAGGGACATTAACAATAAAAAACAGTGGTAGAATGTGACAAAATAAACATTTAGTCTATAAGGCTTGCTCTCAAAATGGTAAACACAGTAGTCATGCAATGATTAAATCACGAGCTTCAAGCGACGACAATGGTTGTCTCCATTGCCATGGCAATTAAGCATTTTAAATCAAAATATTATCATTTCTGAAAGGGGAAAGTCCAAAAGAAATTGTTCAAATCAGGGAGGATACATTTGCCTGGAAACCAGGAAGTTCTAATTTCAAATTTTAAAAGAAAAGAGCAAGTTAAAATCTCCACATTTAATACAGTCCTGTGCCTTGGATGGTTATTAGTGTAAATGTGTAAAGTTGCTGCTTATTCAGCTGCCTCACTTTTGCTTTGGTGCATTGTGAACACACAATACAGAGTGAAAGTTGTGCAGTAATCACTGAAACACCTCAAGGTTTCAGCTTCCAAAAGCATATGACGTTCATTTTTTAGAACAAAAAACAGACCCCTTTGCAACGCTCAGATGCAAGGTTAGTTATAAAACCTTGCTAAAATAAAAGGCTCAATAATGAAGCACTGGCAAGAGAGGGGAAATTGAGAGTGTTTTTTTCTTTTCTTTCTTTCTTTCTTTCTTTTTTTTATTTGTTGGATTTCAGTGTAGTATGTAAAAGTAAGAAAAAGAGTTGGACAGAAAACATGTGTTTTAAAGTGTGGATAGGATGTGTCAATATTTCTTGGGTTTCTCTGTTGAATATTGCTAAAAACAAACAAACAAACAAACGAAAGTATTTGTGTAGAGCGCAATCTTGTTCTCCACAGGTTTATGTTCCATTGTCTGTAGATATGTGTTATGGATTATTTATCTATATATTCCAGTCATTGCTATTAAAAACATCCATAGGGAAATAAATGCTGGATAAATGTTTAGTGCCATACTATGGAACACTGCATACAATAACTCAGCTAAATATTACTTTAAATATGTAATGCTTCTATGCGGGACTTAAACCCCACCCACAGCCACAGTCCAAGCGCTATATAAGACTAAGGCATAATTATATTATTATTATTATTATTAAAACTACTAGAACAACATGTCAAGGGCAGGGACCCATCATCAGGAGTACTTTGCTGGAGCACTGTAGAGGATAACCTTTTGGTCAGGGTGTTTAACTCAGGGTCTTTTTGGTGTGACACAAAAGACACTGTGCCCACAAATTCTTCTCAGTTGAAATTCACTGATTTGACAAAAAATCCAATGAAAGACTCAACACCAAACATTGGCATTTCACCTGCTAAACATAAACACACAATGAAATACACTCTATCAGATGTATTTTTCCTCAGAGCTGGATGTGAATGTGTCCTTATTAATGTGGGTGCAGCAGCTGGCCCTACAGGGACGGAGCATGGGGGTCAGACTGTCCTGTCCTGGATACAAAATCATGGAGATCCCCTCATTAGGCCCAGAGTCTGTGATGATTGGCCTTCAGCCGCAGCACCTGAGCACGGACCACAGCAGAACACCACTATGAGAACTGCCCTCACACACACTCATTATAATGGCACCAGGAGCAGCATACAGGGGTACACACAGGTGAGACATGCAGTAACAACTATGGAGTGAAATATTACATTCAGACAGTTATGGAGACTTATGTACAAGTTTATCTTAGTTTGACATGACAAACAAGGACAGGAGAAGAACAAAGTGAATTTATTTCAGTAGTTCAGTGCTAGCGAAACTTCAGGGTACATTCTCATAGCAGGTGAATGGGTCATTTGAAAAATCCAAATCAGAAAAAACTTGAATAGCATGCACCCAACACAAAAGAAGCTAGAGTGGAAATTTAGAGTTGAAAATTTGAAAATTAGAGTGTATTTCTTTTTTTTTATTACTTTGAGCTAATATTTTTAAGCATAAGGTGCAGACTTGATTCTACACTATAAACTGTTGTGCTTTTTGAACAGTGAAGTAAAATATTTGTACAAGTTCAGACTTTAAAAAATACTACAGATAATTCGAAAACATTTTGACTGTTTGGTGTAGCCAACAGCCAAAACTACTAAGTCCATCTACTTGAATTATATTTTGCTCAACTAGATTTAAAAATGAATAACATCTATATATTTTCAATCAATAAAGCTTCATCACTTCAACACTCCGCTGTCAAAAATCCTAGTCCAGTTTTGTGTGATGCGTGCTCAGCTGGACCTGTCCTGTGTCTGAGCAGAGGAATCCTTGGGTCCAATCTGCTGTGATGGATTGTGTGTTTGACCATAATATGTGTGGTGAGAGCCCACATGAGCACACCTCATCCATCATGCAGCGCCACTCTCCTCAGCATCAGTCCTGCCCACAGACTACCTCCACCTGAGACCTTCAACGCAGAAAACACCGGCGTGCTCCGCGTGTCCTTAACCCCGCTGCACAACAAAGACGGCCTCTCCATCTTCACCTCTGCCCCTTCACACCCACACCCAGCAGGCCAGGCACAATAACTGCTCCCCCTGCCCCCGCCCCTCCCCTCTGCACCACCACTGTTTTAGAAAATGTCTCAACGTGGCAGCCTCTCCGGTGCTCACTCAGGTAACCTTGAACAATTCTGAGGGATTTTACAAGCCGCACTAATGAAGGTGAAGAGAGGATGTGAGCAGGGAGGACACAAAGACACAGCAATGCAGCAATGTACTCTGGATATCATTTATAAACATCTCATTGAAAGGATATGCATTTTACTGATCACAATGTAGTCAAAGTGAAAAAGGAGACACGGAGCCCCAAAGCATCGGAACAAGCCACTCCCCAGCCGTTAGCACACCTCTTTTACTCTATCTATTGTGTGACTATTGTTGTCATAGTTACATATAGTCTCAAGTTATCACTAAATTAAATTAAATGTTTGTAAATGGGTATCAGCATGTTAATTCATGTCAAAACGGTTTTATTCTTGAAAAAAAAGTTTTAATAAATACATGAATTTAGCTCAGTGTCTGCATACACTGGTGTATGAATGTGTGTGTGAATGGGTGAGTGGTTCCTTGATGTAAAGTGCTTTACATGCCTTATAGGTGGAAAAGAGCGATATAAAAATGTGACCATTTACCATTAGACCATTTACCAAGAATTAATTCAAATTCATTCACTGTGAAATTTACCACAAAGGTCCAATAAAGTTTTTTTTAGCTAATTTAAAATTTTGATTTATGTTGATAAGCAAATAGTAGTTAATTGTAAGCAAATAAGTGATGTGGCAAATTACCACTCTGTTCTAAATAAAGATTGAATTGAATTATCTAGTGAATAAGATGATGTAAACTTATAGGCCTTTGAAAAATCAAGACAGAATGAGAAACTCCTGAAACACATTGCACACTATTGCCTCAACATTTTAGGTTTTCTGTTTCTGCTGTCGTCTTTTACCTCCAACTAAACTCAACCTGATTTCACAGCTCACACTCGGAGCGTTTGTTATTGCACGGCTGTCCATCGCCTCCTATGGCCCCCCTCACGCGCTGCGGTTGTTCTCGTACAGTTTTACACAGTCCCCCGTGTGCTGGACATGTATATTAGATGCACAGAGAGAGCCTCATGTTCATGCCTCCCTGTAGCCCTTCTTTCAAATCAGCACTTTAGATCGGATGTGGGTGTGTTTTCACAGCAGACGCAAGGAGTAAATTAAAAGCAGTGGCTGACAGAGAACCATATGGCCCCAGTCTCCGCACAAGAAAAAACACTGCAAAGATTAATTGATAATAGCTCGCACTTCCACAACCTCCAACTGGGATATGACTGTTAGATGTATGTGTGTATGTGTGGATACAGGCAGATTTGAAACAGCATGCTTATATTGAAAAGCCCAGGAGGGGGACCTGTCAGCTGAGATGTTTTGTATTGTCAGTGGTATCAACGCGGCCTGCATTTTTAAACTTGCCTCGTGTTGTAAGAGACACTGAAGACTTAAACAAGCAACACATTACTCACGGCTGGCAGCGCTCAGGGCACGGCTGGAGACTGCTACATGTGTGTTTTTGTCTCGATAAATGTGTAATAGGCACAGGGTTTATTCTGAAATTTGAATAAGAGAGACTGACAAGGGTAGGACATGACAAAACAAAACTGTGCAAAAAATGTACTGTATGTTTATATTACTTATGGGGATTGATATTAAATCTAAAAATGTTATTTGTGTTACTACTTCTAGCACAAACTACTCCTGTTGCTTCAGTCACCATTACCATAAACTAGTGTTGTCACAATACAAGTATTTTTCACTTGATTTTGTTTTTGATTTTGAGGAAAAGTTTTGATACTCCATACCCATTTAGATGCCTAATGATGAATGAAACAACTGTATATAAAACATTGTTTTTATACTATAAAATGTATTTTTCAGCATCAAATAATTTAAATGATTTAATTTGGTCCATAGTAAGTTCTGATATAAATCCAGATCCTTCTACTGTTTAGGGTAGGTCCATGGGGTATTGCTATAGGATATAACTGACCATTTGAAACTATAATTCTAGTATCTGGGTATTTTTAACAACCCCAGTATTATTTATTATATTGATTGCTACATAAGGATTTATTTAATTGGATAGTTTTACATGAACTTTATAAGTTTTGAAAGTTGGCATTAGATTTTACAGGGATGGAGACTCTAAAAGCAATAAAGGCTCAACCCCTTTTTATAGTGAATATCAAATATACATCAAATATAAGCAAAATATTATTCTAAGAGTGAGTTTTGCTGCTATTTGAATAACAGTGGCTACTCATAGGATGAGAGAAGCAGCTGTCCAGCAGATGTGTGGTGCTGAAATCATAAGCCATATTGCAAAAGTAATACAGCCATTCTTCTTAATCTGCTCTTCACTAAGTAATCATGTTTTACTTGTGTACATGTGTCTAAATGACATCATAGAGAAACCTAATAAAGTTTAATATATATAAATAGAATAAAACATCAGATATTATTGAAAATCCTGTA
>KN479385.1:10709-62573 GCA_000787095.1 Periophthalmodon schlosseri | reverse complement strand
ATTATGATGCCAAATCTGTTTTTGTGCATAAAGCTCTCGCTCGTGTCGCCTGCTCTGCTTCTGTGCTGATTCTTGTGTCGGTTCAGGGTTACCCAGTTTGAAAATTCATACAAACTGGAAAGAAAAAGATTCGGTTCTTTAAAAAATGAGATCCAGTTCCAACACTTTAAAAATGCATAAAAATGGGCAAGAAAAAGATTCGGTTCTTTTTAAAAAATTTGATCCGGTTCCAACCGTTCACGTTAAGGAACCGTTCAAAAGAGCCGACTCGGTCACAAACGACATACCACTATGATAAATAAAGCCTAATGTTAAACTACCATTTAATTTTATAATTTCTTAACTTCAGATAGTTTATGTAGATCAAATTGGTTCCAATGTATTTATCTATCTATCTTAGTTAGCCATCTATCTTTGTAGTCTGCAACATAAGTGTTAGCTTAGCTACTGTAAAATGCGTAGACTACATCTTAAAGCCCCTATATTACACAAAATTGACTTGAGTAAACCTGGTTTATTAGTCTACGCTCCCAAAGCACAAAATGCTCATTTCCACCTTGTGATGCCATGTGGTGGTAGTTTTCAAGTTAACAGCTACATTTAGCTTTTGTTCAGTAGAGATGGACAATTCCATAGGCCAGGGCTGAAATCATCCAAACTATTCTACTGAAGGTGTATGGAGTTTAAATACACAGTTCCTGCATTACCACGTGATAACACAAGGAACAAAGTGTTTTCTGTTTGAGAGAAGAACTCAGCCTAAATATTGGTGTAGTCGGTGTGTTAAACATGTGTGAATGAAACAAAGCAAGACTATTCTTTGATGAGGAAACACCATTAAAACATAGATCTGAACAAAGCGTAATACGGGCCCTTTAAAGGCAACTTGTCAATACCACGACTTAACCTACTTATTTTAGGTCTACTATCATCTTTTATAAATATACCTGCACTAGTGGTTGCATTTTTATTTCTATTTTTGAATTATGTAAAATATTTTATGGATTATTATTAACAACAATTAAGTAACTATTCAGTAACCATGCTTACTATTGGTTATGCACTTTACTCCTTGGCCACACGAGGGCAGTATTTCTCTTTTCTTCACACCTTCCTTTTGGCTGTTCTGATTGTGTTCTCTCTCCAGTGGCATGAAAGGATGGGTTAAATAAAGAAGATATATTTTGTGAGAAAAGAGCGTTGTTATAAGGTTCAAGATTAATTTATTGGTACCAACAGGTAAATTTTGTTTGGCAGTGAGTCAGCTCATTCATTCATTCACATATATTCACATCTTCATCTGGAAAAGTGACAACAGTGCATAGTGCAGGCTAAAAGAACTAAAACCCCATTAGAAACAAAACATTTAAAACAAGAGTACAAATAGGGCACATGTGCAAAGGGGCATAAAGAAGATAAATATAATAACATCACTTGTTCAGGGCACTTATTGCTGCTGGAACAAAGTTGTTTTTGTAGCGCTTGGTTTTACAGAGAGGCTCTTTAAACCTCCGTCGTGATGGCAGCAGTTGGAACTCATTAAGAGAATAGGAGTCGTCTTTTAAAATGTCCTCTGCCAGCCTCTGTACCTGCCTAGAGTAAAAAGAGACTGTTTCTGTTTTTAAGAGGCAAATTACCAAACCATGAAACAAGGCAAAAGGATAAAACGGATTCGATAAAACATGGTTAACAAGGTTTTGTCAGTGTGGAGGTGTAGTATAAGGTATAGTATATTTCTACCTCATAAACATGTAATCAAACATCATTTTGGGGAGAATCACATCATGCCACTGTCTAGAGTGTGTTTATTAAAATTTCTTCTTCTTTCTTCTCAGTCACTGTTCAGAATTTTGAGACCATCCGTATGACAACCGCCTACTTTATTTTTATATTTTTGTTTTCCTCCAGACTTCTACCCATGGGTCTTCATTCTACGCTACACTTTCTGCAGTCTTTGATGTGATGCCTTGTTGCTACGCTGCATCCAAACAGTGAGATGTATCTGGGACAAGACGCAGACATGGCCTCATAAGGTTCCAACAATCCAAGAGGAAAAGAAGTATGAGGTTTATAACCTTGTTGCCGCTTGCTCTTTTTTACACTGTGACAACTGTAACATAGGCAAACTATAATATACGTAGATCATTAGTTCACATTTTGTTCATTGAAAACCGCAATATTACAACTTAATAATAGAAATGGGTCCATTGACTTCCTTATTGGTTAAATAATACAATACAGGACTACTAACATGCATTAATCAAAATACAACTCTGAGTAAGTTAAAGCGGGGTATTTTACTTCTGTGGGGTATTAACTGCTAACACATAACATATTTAGATCGCCCTGTTGCCTTTTATTGTTTTGAAAATGCTATATTCGCCAAAAATGATGTATTAACATGTTTTTCACTTTAATTTTTGATGCTCTGAGTCTTCCTTCCCTTTGCTCTCTATGCTAAGTCACTCCCCCTTCAGAGCGCTATCACAACACAATCAGCGTGCATCCCGCTAATGAAATCGCATCAGGTTTATCAAGTTGTTATGTACAGTTTTGTATCATGTTTTTGTATATTTATGGTGAATTTTCATGTGGGAGCATGGGTGATGTAGACTTGTGGGCTGAGCATTGCACAGAATCTTGCAGCTAACCGTAAGGAGGGTTTGATTAGGGCCTGGGAGAGATCGTTAAAATACTCCAATATGCATAGATGACATCTAAAACCTCTTCAGGCATGTTTTTGATGAGGGGACAACGTTATAACATAGTTCAAATGCCTTAATACATTGCTTCATAATGCTTCACAGTTGATGCTATATATATTTTCCAATTGGATAAAACAATTACATTTACCAAGTTTCATTTTTTCAAGATAAATTATCGGAATCCTGCCAAACATGACACGAAACAAGTTAAAAAAAAAAGTGTCAAAAAATTCAGTCTTGCATACACTTAAGTTAGCATTCAAGTAATTTTCTAGATATTCCTTATGCACTTTTTGTTAGACTTTTACACATTTTTGTAAGATTCCGGTTTCTGAACTCCAGAGGGGATAGAATGCAGGGTTGAAAATGATATTTGCATGATCAATAGAGACAGAGGCTGCAGAGGTGCGTGTGGTGCATGAGGGGGCAGGGTGACTGACACATTCGGCTCTAATCACGTCCCCTGAGACGTTACATAGCTCTGCATGCATAACTAAATCTGAGCAAAAATTCGGAACCCATGTCAACGAAAATCACATGTTCTTTTCTGTGTGCGCTGCAAAAATGTCACCTACATGAGTTTAAATGACTTTGATTCAGAATATCAAATTTAGGCCTCCATTTTTGGATAGTTTTGACTGGTTTCAATGCATTTTTTTACATAATTTCAAGCTAAATTATCTGTCCATGGAGTAAGATTTTAACAAAAAAATTTCTAACGCTCTAAACTGACATCAATATTTATTTCTTTAAATTAGAAAAAAAAGAAAATAATAAAACAGTCAAAATTTACCATGAAAAAAAAAAAAAAAAAAATCTAAAAATTCTGCATAATATATACAAAATAAAATAATAAAAAACTCCACCAACACATTTCAAATCAAATAAATAAAAATTCCCAGTAACCTTAATAAAAAAAAATCTAAATTGGTCAAATATATTCAAATTTACCTTTATATTCCAAATTGATTCCAAAATGATTCAGCGAGACATTTTGTTTTTGCAGCGTATGTACACAGGTCTTTGTTGGTCTTCTGAATGTCTGATGACTTCAGAGGTCTGGGCTGTATTAGAGACACACTGCAACATAAGTCTTTAATAATTCACTCTAAATGAAAGTGAAAAATTAATGAGAGCAGATCCTGTGTATGTGCTCCCCCCGTTATCATCCCCCCTCTCCTCTGGTTAACACTGATTACACACAAGACCAGTGCACTCAACCAAATCGGGTGCAAACAGGGTTATATTTGGTCAACACTGACTGTCAACTGTACAGTGATTTGCGTGATAAGTACTAGTCTGTGCGTCTTATACTTGTTCTGATACAGCTCAACATCATTCTAAAGCTTTTCAGGAAAGGTTCATTTCTGTCCTGAGAATGTGACTTATATAGTGTTGATACTTGCTCAGATGAGTATCTAGCTTCAATACTAGTTTTAGTATCGATTACTATCTAATTTTCAATACTTTTGACCACTCACAGTTTTCATTCTTGAATGTTATATTGTGAACATTCAAAAATGAAAACTGTAAATCTGTAAATTGTAGGATGCTTATGCACAAGCTATATCATTCATAGATAACTTCACCTCAAGCAGTAGTTGTGTTTTTTGCTAAAATATATGAGAGGATAATTGACTGGCAGACTAGTGAAAAATGCATAGTGCAGTTAAAGGTGCACTGTATGCAGTTTTCCTGATGTGGGGTGTGCCACCTGCTTGTATCCATGGATTTGTTATTTTGTTGCTGAAATGTTCCAAAGTATGGCATTAGACTATAGAGCTGGTGCTTGTAGTCATTGCACAATATAGTGATTGCAATAGATGGAAATCAAGATGTAGTTTTAAAAAGTGTTTTTTTTAAATTATTATTATTATTTTTATACAATGAATGGTAAATGGTCACATTTTCATATAGCACTTTTCCACTTTCATGGCACTCAAAGCACTTTACATCAAGGACCACTCACCCCATTCACACACACACTCAATCACCAGTGTACGCAGACACTGGGGGCGAGGTGGGTTAAGTGTCTTGCCCAAGGACACAACAAGAGCATCTGTGGGAGCTAGAATCTGACCTTTCAACCAGTGATGTTTATGTCAAGAACGGGACGTAAACATCATCATAAATGAACTTACCTAAAATGTACAGAATCAATCACTGCAATCAATTCAAACCTGTTTTGCCTCAGAAAATATATATTGTAAAATCTGCTTTTAGGGTCAAAATTAGGCCGTTGTGCACTGTGTTTTTTTTCAGCTGCAAACCAAGGACCAGCATGCAAGTTGTTGATGCATTACAGTGAGAACTCTGAGAGTTGTAACTTATAAATTATTCACAGTAAATAATTTGGATACTATACTGGAAGGGGAAAAAGTCTGGACCTCTGCAAACCATTTAAAATGAACAAGTTCTGTTTTTCTGTTTTTAAGATGGTAAAAATCAGGTACAGTGCCTTTAATTTAAATGTTTTTTACACTTCCAATAGCCTCACAGAAGTTATTTTTCTTACCTACATCTTGTACTTCTTTCATCGTACAGTATAACAACATCTATGCATCACAATTACAAAGAATGCAGCTACAAAAGGGTATTTTAGTCATCGGTCGCTCATTATAAATCAGCGTATTTTGGTTAAAGATTGTTTATGCATTTTACGTTCATAGTGACAGTGGCGGTGTTTTGAATGCCTGACACTACTGCTGACAGAACCCACTGGCAAATGACACTATCCTCTCCTGGGACCCACACAACACAGCCCAGATGGACATCCTGGTGAGTCATGCTTATTTATAGAACACCAATATCCAGGACTGGCAGTGAAAGCACACCACTCTGAGAGACATTTATTCACCGTCAGTCAAAAGTGCTGCTTAAAATTTACATCCCCATGGAGACAGATGGTGGACCACTAGAAAGTTACTTAGTGTACATTTAAATCCCTGTGTTACCAAATATTTAAGTGGCTATTATTTTAACCTACCCCAAGGACTTAGTTTTCTATAAACGTATCTATAAACGTCTGAAATGTTCAACAGTATTGCATTAACTTGATCTATCTCCTTGGATACAGGCAGCTTGCAGTCAGAATGCAATAAAACACCTGTAATTCAGTTAAATTGAGATGGATATGTTTAAAGACGGTGTATCTGATTTCTACCGTCGTAAATAAGTGAAAAACAGGACCAGTTCATTTTAAATGGTTTGCAGTGGTCCAGTTATTCCTCACTTACCGTATGCATTCCGCACATCTTAATTGTTCTCCTTGATGAGTTTACAAGTACTTTTCACACCTTTCGGAGACCATCACATCATCACATTATCGCCGTCACAGTAATGCTAACAACAACTAGCATGCTAACCGCGCACTTCTTCCTGTTACGCGGAGAGAGAGCTGCTTATGCAATATATCTGTACAGGGGCAAGGCAAATTTGGCTCAAATACGTGGAGCTACATCAGCTACAGGGCCTTTAATGACATATTGTGGAATATTTCAGGCACTGCAATAACATCCCCATGGAAACAAGCAGGTGGCGGACTTACCACCGGAAAAAGTTGCATAGTGTAACTTTAAGTCCATACCTCTATTATTAATAAAATGTAAAATACCAACAGCGTGTTTGAAAAGCTCATGCAAAAAAGTGAAATGAAGCATCCATAAAGCATAATGAGCCGTGTGATTAAAAAATAGGTGGATTTTAGCATTTAAACTATCAGCCCTGCCAAAAAATTTAAATATATTATGCAATTTTGACCCTGTTTAAGCTGTGACCTGGAAACACGAGCTATAATTTCTCACTTGTTAATTGTTGTTGCACCCCCCAGAGAGCTAGCCTTGCATGTAGCCAGTATTGCTTTAATAATTGGCTGTGATTCTTAAGGCTATTAAATAAGTGAAAACACAGCTCTGGCACAGTTCACTGTTTTAAGCCCTCAAAATGACACAAATAAGTAAAAGCTCAACTGCATATTAAAGAGGTGTAGCATTAAAATGATAAGGATGAAGAAAATGTATGATGATGCAATAATAAAATAGAGGAAATCTATTTAAGATTTGCGGGTTAAGGCTGTGTTTTGAAATCAAGCGTGAGTCCATAGTCTACGCATTTATACAAAGCAAGGTGGGTGAAGTGTCTTGCCCAAGGACACAATGACAGTTTGCACTAGACCAGATCCGCTGCTGGGGAAAGTTTTTTTTGTTTTTTTTGCTCAGATACATGTGGGGAAAAGGGTCTTTAATAAAACAATTTAACAAAATGGGAGCAACAACCTGAACAAAAATATCACCTGTCAAATATATTAACATTCCCAGGTATTCCCAGCGGTGTCCCATCCAAGTACTAACCAGGTCCAACACTGCTTAGCTTCTGATATCAGATAAGATTGTGGTTGACAAAAAAGTTTAACCACAATCCAGTATCTGTACTTTACTCAAGTGCATTTTACTTCACTACATTTGAGAGCAGGTATCTGTACTTTCTACTCCACTACATTTTTTAACTGGACTGAAAAGTAAAAAGTACTTTTCATATGATTTGAGGGGTTATTTTTAACAAGTTCGCAGTAACATCCTGACCAAAGTTTTTGAGTTTAAGCTTCGGCTTTGAGCAAACAAAAATAAATACACAAAATTCATTAGAAAAATTAAAAAAAAATGATTCTTGTTGCAACTATTGACCAAAATCTGTATAATTTTTTCATCAATATACGTTTACACTTTAACAAATGAACAACACATGTGTGAAATACTTTTACATTTTACTCTTAAAGTACATTTTTAAATGGGTATTTAAATACTTTTACATAAGTAGATTTTTTCATACTTGATACTTTTACTTTTATTTGAGTAATTTTTTACCTCTGTATCTGTACTTTTACTTAAGTAACAAAACTGAGTACTTCACCCACAACTGCTTACAACCACTACACAGGTTAAGACCCTAACGCATTATTACCACGAATCCTAAATGCTACCACCACACCCTTGCTCCCTGACACCTCCTCAGTTTTTGGACGTGATCTCGTCTCCATAGTGACGTAAGCGATGTGTTCAGTGGGTGAGCCGCGTCAGTAACTGGGGCAGAACTGATTGTTGCTGATGGCTGTAGGCAAAGCAAAGACCCACATTCTCCTCCGCCGTAAAGGGGAACGAGAGGTGTGCTGACAATTTGGGTCTCTCGGTTTCCTTTTGAGAAACCCACCAACTGTCAAGCATGAAATAGCTACTCTTTTATAATGCGATATCGGACTTACTCGGCACAAGTAGGAATGAGATAATGGTAGTGACATTGATGGAGGATTAGCAGAATTAGGTGCAGTGGTGATGTATGGCTTTTGGTGGCATTCGGAGACTGTAGAAGAAGAGGTGCACTGGTTCAGCCGCACACTAGTCCCATTCTAATACGCACTTAGACATCAGAATGGTAGGATTCGTAGACATAGGTCATCTTAGGTCATGAGTGATGAGCTAACAGTAGCTACATGCGAGATTTTGCTTGATTTGTTGTGTGTTCGCAAAGCCAGTGTGGAGAATTTTTAATGTCTTAAGAATGCAAAAATAAACAGAACTAGTTCATTTTAAGTGGTTTGCAGTGGTCCAAGCTTAGTCCTCACTTTATGCATGCCGCTGTTAAGGCTAGGCAGTTTTGGACCCAAACATCAGTCAAATCAAACTGCAAAAATAATAGTTTATTGTCCCAAGGAGGATTGGAAGGTTTTCAGGAGAGGCAGCCACCAGTCGAAATCCAGGAGTCTTCACTGCAGGAGCATCTAGTTGACGTAACAATCTGGGGGAGTCTGTCAGGAGAGCTGGTTCTTCGTGGTCAGCTTGACTGCAGACTGAGTGCAGGTGAGTGATCCCAGCAGACTCCGCCCACATCCGCACACACAGGTAAGGGGGAAGGGAGCGCCAGACGGGGATGATTGGAGTCAAGGCCACGACCGTGACAGCCGCGATGAGTTTTGCCTAGTATGAATGTGGTGTGTGATTGTGGGTGGAGGCTGGAGGGGCCGATGGCGCAGATTCGCAGCCTCGTTTCTGTCAGTGTGGCCCAGGGCAGCTGTGGCTAGAATAGTAGCTTACCACCACCAAGTATGGAGTGAATGAACAATGCACCAAACGGTAAAGCGACTTTGAGCATCTGGAAAAGCGTTATATAAGACTGATGCGTCATTATTATTATTTGGCTGGTAAGTAATTCCGTTGTTATCAGCTGTAATGTGCAGTATAACAGCTAAAGCTAATTGTGTAAGTCATTTCAGTTCCTCCGTCGAAGAACAGCGCTCATGGGACTCTTTTCAGCGTTAATGACCCCACATTTCAGAGTACATCCCAGCCCACGGTGACTCCAGACATTTTGGAGAAGACATATCTGCTCATATCTGCTTTCTGTTCTGCTGCTTCTCTACACAAAAGCTTAGTCGTCAGATTTTAGACGCCAGGACTATGTGACTACGAACTCTGAACTCACTCAATGACTTTCAAAATGTTCAGAGTGCAATATCAACACATTTTTAAAGGAACTGTAACCTGCACTCTTATTAGTTTAAAAAGATGCTTACATACAGAGGACACATACACGTTTTTCTCATTCTCAATATATGGATATGAATTGACTCACTGACTGGCAACACCTAAGAGAAACTCATTCTGCTTTTTGATTGGATAATACTCTTGAGAACCAAAACACCAAATTATAACATGAACGAGACAACAAGAATAAAGCAGCATTGAAGTTGTTATTAGTAAAAGTTATATTTGATTTGAACATGTTTACCTCATACTTGGGGACAGAGATATGTCATGTTTATAAAGTTTAAAATCAAAATCTTGCATATGGTTTCTTTATAGAGATGAACAAGATGGTACACCTAAAACTACTACAATGAAACAACTTCTAGACTTACTTGTTTAGTCAGGTCTCACTAGTGTGCATTGCAAAGAAAGTGGTAGCGTCTGTTGTAATTATTATGTCTGGAGAGAAACAACTTGAAACGAATAACAACTACGTCAATAGGGGGAAAGTGAAACAAAATGGACTAATATTGGCAAAGCATTTATGTTTAATGAGACAGAGAATTGCTTGTTGTTGGTCAGGACACCAAACCTTATGCGAAGGTAGGAAAATACAGCTGCTTGGTTGGAAAAGCAGGTATTTAAACATAACTTATATATAGCACTGCCAGTGATTTAGCTTATGTGTGTCAAATTGGAGTGGTTGAGTAAGGAAGGGCATCCAATTTAAAAGAAAATGCCTGGTTGTGGTTAAAACGGTACGTATTTCAATACACGCTTCCTCTACAGATATGATTCAGTTTTTCTCAAGTTTTATTTTATCTTTGAAAATACCAGATTTTGTGCACTATTTTGTCCTTCAAATTACATTATTGCCAGTATTAGAATTACTGGTACTTGAGTAGTGTTTTCCCCAAATACAAATACTTTAATTCTTACTTGAGTCATTTCTTGGATCACTACTTGTACTTCTACTTAGAGTATTTTAATGCTACACTTGAGTACAATGGTTAAGTACTCTACCCACCTCTTGAATTGTGTCTACATACATTTTCATTACATGATTGACTGGCTGTTTTCCAAGTTGTTCCTCATAATGACGCTCAACTACCTGGTATAAGCAATTCAATATTACATTCTGGCTCTGATATACAAGACCATCTTTTTCCATTTTTTCATGTAATCTCTTTCAAAACACAAACCCTTTATGTGTTACGGTTGCATCACAGAAGCAGCTTTTATTCCATTGTACTGGGTGATGCAATGCAGTAAATGGCTACATAAACAGTGGTGGGCTGATCTGACATTACATGGCCCCTTATAATATTCACCATAACCACAAAGCTTCCTACACTCTCTGCATGAGACCACAGCTCCATTATATAAAAGTCATTGTCAATCTGAGTCATTCCTTTTTGTCTTTTTAGAACCTCTAAAAACGACTGCGTGATTCACCTAATCGCTGCATCTTTTTAAACCACAAAACAACAATATTACAACAAAAATTTGAGGTAACACTTTATGATAGGGATGGGAGATACCAGTGATTTTTGTTTCGATCTGATATCAAGTAATAGCAAGTAATGCAATATTGATCCGATACCGATACCAATGCATAGAAACTCCTTTACTATTATAAATATTTTATCTTTTATCATTATATTTGCTCCACCCTAGTTTGAACTGCTTTAAAATGAATATATCTGCAGATAAACAAAAAAAAATAAATAAAATTATTTCAAAAATGCAATTTTTTCTTTATTTCAAGTCTTGAGATTTTTTTTTATTATACCTCAGTCAGTATCGATATATAAACTACACTTTTAATGTCTTAAATAGTCTTAATAAAATGGTAAATGGTCACATTTTTTATATAGCACTTTTCCACCTTCAAGGCACTTAAAGTGCTTTACATCAAGGAACCACTCATCCATTCATAAACACATTCATACACCAATGGACACAGACACTGGGGGTGAGGTGGTTTAAGTGTCTTGCCCAAGGACACACAACAGTATTCATTTGTGGGAACTGGAATTGCACCGCCAACCTGTGAGTCTGTGGATTTGACCACTCAGCCAATAATGTTTTATGTCAAGAGCAGGATTTGAACCGCCAACCTTCGGATCAGTGGACGCTCTACCAACTGAGCTACTGTCGCCCCTAAATATTAAATATTAATGTTAATAAAACATAAAGACAAAATTCATAATGAACAAATAGCTTTATTAAGAATTATTTAGGCCAAGTAACTGCTCAGTTAACACTCTTCTAACCCTGTACCTGGCCTTAATTATAATTAGTTAAGCCTGAATAATTCTTAATAAACTATTTGCTCATTATGGAGTCTTAAGTCTTGGTTCAAGTTGTAATTATTATAAAGTGGTACCAGTTTTTACAGTTAAAATTGTGCCTGTGCCCTTTTAGTTGTCCAAAACATTTGTGTTGTCAATTTATACAGTTGCTTTTGTTACATTTCTGAATTCTCTTTATAGACTATAGTTTCATAAATAGTAGAATGCTCATGTGCGCCCAGGAGTCTTCACACCAGAGAAGGTTATGTAATGAGGTGTGATATTAGTCTGAATGTAGCCACCTGATGTTTCCTGAAGGGTTTGTTTCTTGAAGCTTATGTTCTTGGGTCTAATATGTTATGTGTAAGCACTGGTCTCTTATACACTATAACACTATAAGCCTTTTCTCACATTTTGGTTATTTTGTGAGTCGTATATTTCCCGAAGCTCCCCGAAGGAGCAACGTGGCAAAGCTCTTGATTTACCGGTCAATCTATGTTCCTACCCTCCCCTATGGTCATGAGCTTTGGGTAATGACCGAAAGGACAAGATCGCGGATACAAGTGGCCGAAATGGGTTTCCTCCACAGTGTGGCTGGGCGCTCCCTTAGAGATAGGGTGAGGAGCTCAGTCACACGGGAGGAGCTCGGAGCAGAGCCGCTGCTCCTCCACATTGAGAGGAGCCAGCTGACGGAAGTCTGGGAGTCCCTGCTTAGACTGCTGCCCCCGCGACCCGGCCCCGGATAAACGGAAGAAAATGGATGGATGCATATTTCCTGAAGCTAACATTGGGTTTGTTATAAATCACTAACAAACCCTCTTTGAAATGATACCTAGAGTTGCTTTCTGTTAAAATTTTAATCTAATGCATTATTCTGGCTTTTTATCATTTGTACAGATTTTCATTTAATACTTTCATAACTTAGAACTATAGCTTGAAAACAGCTGGCAACAGTGATGAGTGTTTTAAATAAGGCTACAATACTAACTGCAAGTATCAAAGTTGTATGGGTAAAGGAAATTTGAATGTCACGGTAATCAGAATACACCTGTTGAATAGACTGGTGAAACTGAATTTTGAGGAGCTGAGAATCAGGATTCGGGAAAAGACAGAATACAGTGGAACAATCTCACAAATCAAACTAGTTAAATCGAGAAACACAGATTTTTTCCCCTGTCAACAAATGCACATAGCGCTTCCCTAGTTACTTTTTGATGCTAAAATAGGCTGAAGTTACAAAAGCTGGATTTTTCGTCTTGTTCCGCTGTTGTGATGCTTCGACCAATCAGATTCGACCGGGCCGAAGTACATCTGTTGGTGCAGCCATGTTTGTTTTGGTTCACTTATGAGCTTCACCTTTGGCTTTCATCTAAACCACAATGCTGCTCTGTAATTGGTCTGGATCCATTGGGCCATTCATCTTGCGCAAGGTTGACGTACTTCAGTATTTCCTATGTTTTTGTAACATGCCATATAACTCAGTCCAAGTCCAAACACCCACATGTTTTAATAAACCCTAATACTTGCCCCAATTATGATTCATTTATTATCAAGCAAATATTTTCCTTCCGGCAGACCACAGAAGCAGATCACTCCCACCCAAACATACAAAACTATGTGAATGGCACCTTTCAACTTGGCCAGCATCAGTGCTCGGAATGCATCACAACGCCTTGTCCAATGGATTTCACCTGTCTGGAATCTGTCACTCTCCCATTCACAGCTGTTAATACAACCCTGTTTTCACCACTTGTTTGAAGCATGTTTACCATCAACCGGATCATTTTCAGCAAGATCCCCGTGGGAAAAAAAGAATTTACCAATGTCTTAACGTGTTCTTGGCTGTTTTGTTGGTTGGATATTGATCAGACAAAGTATACATTTAACACACCGGAAGGCTATAGGATTAAGACAAGAATGTAATAGGTTATTTGATATCTAATGTGGCTTTCCTCTTCTCAAGGTCATGTGAGAAGAGCAGCCGACTCAAATAAACACGAACACATGGGGCGTGCAGGTGGCATTCATACATTTATAGTTCTGTACCTACCGAGCTGCCAGACGGGCCCAGCAAGGAGATAGCTTAAAGTGGAAAGAGTACATTTTTGCTTATAATAGCTCACTGTGGTTAACGCATTGTGAATAGAAATGGATGGAAGATATTGCAGAGGTTTCAATGAGTGGCACAGTCAATGCGTTTGTGGCAAGCTTGGATCATGACAGGATATTAAAAGAGAGACTGTCCGACTGCTAGATTGAGTTTTATAAATTTAAAGGTACAAAATTTAAAAAAAAAAAAAAATGTAATTTTTGGAGTGATTGTGTAATGGGTTAATCAGTTAATCAGTAAACAATATTTATCCGATCACCCGCTTGTCAAGAAAAGGTAGGCTATTTTTTTTTTCTTTTCTGTTTACATAAGAAAAAAAAATAATTTCTGTCAACAAAATCATTTCTGTCAACTGGGCAACAGTTTTACTCTAAAACTTTTGTCAAACTTTTGTCCAGTTGACAGATTTAAAATTTTCTTTTGCTATGTATCACACCTGGACGACGGAGGGATTACACACAATCTTTTCTGTTTACGTCCTAAATGAGACACTTAGCTTATGACATGAAGCTTACGGTTATGTGTCACAGGCTCTGAGGTAATAAAACTCTATAGATGTTCTGTCCTCAGCTGTCTTATTTCCCAGAACCTAACTCCATCTGTGACCACAAGAATATCCAAGACTCTCTGGCCTCTGACCTTTGATTCATCATTTAGACTACTTACAGGGTCAGGTTTCTGACTGTGACTGCACATAACATGTAAACATGTTGCCCTTCATAATCCTGTTTGATTAAAATCTACGTTTCATAGAAAAACAAAAGCGATTATGAATGGCGTTTATTGGATCGGTGCGTCATGTGAAGGTGAAAGCCCATGTCGTCTACTGCATTCGTGTTCAACACTGGTGAGGTTTGTAAATCTACTTGACACTTTATCCCCAGTAGTTTTTCCTGGTGGTCTATATAGCATGGGTGCATACATGACTGTGCCACTCGGACCGCGCTTACGACCATGTGACAGCGGCTCCGCGGTTGCCCAGCCTCCTTTTTGACTCACTTGCATGGATCGTATTACTGGCTGCTCTCCCTGCACCGCTGAGCCCACCGCCTCTGCGCCAATCACAGCGTTCCTATAGCCCTGTGCACATGAGAGCGCACAGGCACGGACCCTGGCACATACACACGCGCACTGAGATCCTTGCCCTGCGCTGCGTTCACATAGCGGTGACTCCGCGTACCGCTAGCTGCGCCAAGATGAGCGTAGTCGAACCGGTACCATCTGCACGTCTCTGCTCCGCCTGACTGACCCAGAGACTCGTAGCCCATCTCCCCCTGTCCCACACTGCAGCGGCAGCCCTCTCTCTCGGCATCTCTTCGTCACACTTTCCTCTCTGCTCGCCGCATCCTTTCATTCCTCTCGGGCCAAGACAAGGATCGAGGAGCGGGGCTTTTTGGAAATACGTTTTGCATTTATTTCTTCTGGGTGTTGGGTGCGCGCACTCAGCGCGCCTCTAAATAGCAGAGAATGGTGGATTTGGCGAACATGGAGACCGTGGAGAAGGAATGCGGGGCCCTTGGGGGTCTGTTCCAGGCGATTGTCAACGACATGAAGGTAAATAAACGCGACTGTCAAATCGATCATGCACCACCAGGTACACGCCACTAGGTTAAGTCAAATATCACCTTAATGTTGCAGTCTGTTGTCCTGCAAAAGCAGACCCTGTTGTATGCACGGCTTGTATGATCAGTCCACTGTGTAAATAGTCATGGCACAGTAATGCGCCATACACCTTCTCCTTTCACTTTCTGCACAATTAACACGGGCTTCTGTGTGTCCAATTTCCCAGTGCTGTGTATCTGGTGCGAATAATACTCACATTCAACACAGAGATGTTGCTTTACGTATTTGTAGGCTAAATGTACGTATGGGACACAAACGCATGAGCTCATGCAGTTTGCTATTCTTACTAGCCTAAATATCCTCTAAAACCAGTATGTTAGTCTCCCAGTGAATCGACCAAGTGAGTGGCCAAGTGAACATGAGGCACATCATTGGGCTGTGAGGTGACTCATTCAGAGCGGCTGCCTCTCTGTGCCTATTGTAACAGATCTGAACTGCGTTTAAAGGCGGCGGACATTCCGTTAAATGGCCTGGCCCTGCGGGTGAGGGGAGGACTGATTGAGATGCTACATGTCGTCGTCATGATCATTGTAGCTATCATTCAGCGCTCTGTTGTGTTGGACAAAGCCTGTGTGTACGCCGCTGTGTAGACATGACTGGTGCACACTGAGCCCTGCTTTACGCCTCTGCTGTGCACAGGGACGCGGTGCGTCTCCATGAGAGTGCCGCGTCATTGATTTAGTGTCAGGCTGATCTGGAGCAGCACATGAAGGCGTGAGAAGGCGCACAGCCGTCACATACCCAGCATCGGCGTGCCCCTGTGGGCTGCACCGGTCTGTCTGTGCAGTGGTCTGTCGGTCAATCAGAGGAGTTCTGGAGCTTTTTGTCCTGGGAGCTCGTGTCAATCACCCTCACTCTCTGCTGACCATTACCCGCCCATGCAGGATGCAGCCAGAGGGCACTGATGCCACTGCTACAATGTATACTGTTCAGTGGATTCATAAAGCAGGCAGTTTATGATTAATTCCTCTTTGGTTACACACTAAGCTCTGATCAGTGAAGACATTGACTATGGGCCAATGCTTTCCAAGAACGTGAGTGTAAGTATCAAAGCTCACAATTATGGAGGGATATTCTAATATGTAGTTCAAAATAAGTTGATATTCAGTTGAATTCTGCCTGGTTTCAACATGACAACAGGCATGAACATCATCCATTCATGGTTGCATAGCAACATGAGCACCTATGACACAGCACTGCTGCACAACAGGCTGTGCACATGGATGTGAGGGAGGTACCACTGCTCTGTCTCCACATATAAGAGCCCATTCTCCCTGTACACACTGTATAGACTAGATTACTGTCTATTAAGGACTAAAGATGTGATCAAGGTCGATTATTGCTCTTGCACTTAAGTCTGTAATTCAGTACCACTAAACAGACTTGTTTGCTGTGGGCTAACTCCTTTGTTCTCAAAGCTGGCTGTACATGACATCATGAGGAATGTGAGATGGAATAGCTGGATTAAGTTAGTTTTGCCTTGGTTTTATGAAAACTTGAAAAGCCTATCCCCTTCATGGGTTCCACATTGAGTAATTGTTAAATAATTGCTACTATTAACATAATATCCAAAATAACGATAATGCCGTTTGCTATAGGTAGGTGTGCCATCATAAAAAAATTATCAGCATACTACAGTCTTACTGGCTGTTGAACTGTTTAATTTGGCTTATATTTAAGATAATCATTTGCATTTATTTTCCCAATTATGTACATGTTTGAATAACTTATTAACGTATTATAAGGAAAAGTGAACCAAGCTTCACATTTGCACATCATGTTCACAAATCAAGGCTGTTGCTCTTGTCAGCAGAGAAAAGTGTTGAAAACGGCACTTTTTCTTCCTCTTCCTCCCTCTCTGCCTCACTGTGACCCTTGACCCTGTCTGCAGGTTGTCCCTTCCTCTGCTGCTTCTCTGTGCATGCTCCACCCAGAGATTCTGTCAGACCCAGCACCCTGCTCCCATTCAGCTATAGCTGCTTTCAACTGATGAATATTTTGTTCAGTTTACACAATATTAAGAATTAGAAACAAAATATCAAGCCGATATAGAGAAAATTATCATTGGTAAAATGAATATAAATAATTCAGAGGATTATTTCAATAACATTTATATTTTTGGCAATTCATCAGAAATTAGCAAAATATAAGTCTATAAATGTCTTGGTTGACGTTCAAATATTGCAGTACGCTGCTTGATTATGGAAAATGTAATAAATCAATAATGGAAATCACAAAATTCAAGCAATTATTCTCACAAAGAAAGGGCAGTGCATCAGCGTGTTAAAAATAAGGAGAACAAACAGATGAAATGAAATGAAAGTAGCAGATGTATTTAGTAGCTGCACAGTTTTGGAAAAAAAAATCAAATGCTGATTTAGTGTTTAGTATTTCGAGATTTGCACTTTATGTTTAAAAGTAAAGTGCACATTTTAGACACCCAGGAGCATTAACATGCAAGAAAAGACTGAAATATGAAGTTATAAAGTAATATATCAGTCCCCTAAATTTCAGAGCTACAGTTATAATATTTTTTTTAAAGGGCCCATTTTATTCTATTTTCTGATCTATGCTATGATGTTGTTTCCTCATCAAAAACATAGGCGAAGTTGTGTTTTGTTTTATTCACACGTTTAAACCCTGCAGAAAACACTCTGTTCCACCTTGTGATGTCATGTGGTAATACAGGAAGTGGTCTACTATGTTTTTAAACTGTATACACCTTCAGTAGAATCATTTTGAATCATTTCAGCTCTGGAATTGCCAATCTCTACTGAACAAAGGTAAAAGGTAGCTGTTAAGTTGAAAACTACTGCTTCATGACATCATAAGTTGGAAAAGAGCATCTTGAGCTTTGGTGATGTAGACAGACTAATAATATAGGTTACTCAAAGATGTAGACAGACTAATAATATAGGGTTACTCAAACATATGTGAATGAAACAAAACACAACTCCAGATATGTTTTTGAGGAGGTAACATTCTAACATGGCTAAAATCTCACAAGAGTCAATTTTGCATAGTATGGTCCTTTTAAATACAAATATTTAGTTCTTTGCCGATTTGATTGCGGCAACTGAAATTGTAATTTAGATTCAGTTGCGACATTTTGTGCAGCTCTAGTATCTAACCCGAAATAGCACTATTATGTAGAAAGTTATAACCCATGGGGCAACTTTTCCACACAATGAAACACATGCAGACACAAACAACAGTTCAGAGTTTTTCCTCAGTATTACTGTTGTAATCACTGAGTGTAATAATTGTGATTAAATGCAATTACACAGCCCTAATGTAGAACGCTGTGGATGGATTACAAAATGATTCACACGAATGCAGAAATATTCACTTATAATGAATAATGAACACTATAATACCATTTTTACTGCACAACTAGTTCCTCTTCTTATCTCTCTGCATCTTTGTGATTGTGCTTAAGCAAAATAAACTTCCTCTAATTTTGCATATCTTCAAAACTGTTTCTACATCATCTCGCATGCAATGTAACTCTACCCCTACATTATTGATACTGTATGTCTAGTATTTGCCCTTAAAACTGGAGCAGTCTGGGTTTGTGTTCAGGAAGTGAGACAGCAGACAACTGCCAATGTGATCCCTGGGGGCAGTCGGTGAACTTTAGTGCATTATTCACTTATTCAGTGTAGCGCACAGGTCACCCAGGGCTAATGTGGTGAAATGCTGAGGTCATATTCACGGTCAGCAGCTTGTATACAGTATCTAGACCAATGCAATAGTAGAGTTGTAGTATTGATGCGTAGGTTTGGTTTGTAAAGAAAATGTTTTGACCTCTTATAAATGGATTTCATAGTAATTTTGGGTCAAAGTAGTAATTTTGGTACAATTTGTGTTGTGTTGGTTATATATTGCTATATTCATTGCTATCATCTAACTTTCTTCTAAGCTGTAGAGTATGGGGTTCAACTGGTCTTCTGTTAATTTATTTTAGTAGATTATTTTTCCAGACCAAAGTTTAGTTTGTTTTCATACCTGACAGTTTTGACTGCTCACTAGTGGTCTTCGTCAGAGTGGTCACGTGGTGTTGCTGTGACCTCCTACCGATGGAGGCAGGACGACAGCGCCAACTTCTTCAAGACTGTATCCCAGGTGTGTGAGAGTAAAAAAGCCTCCTCGTCCCGGTTTAAAGTCCCGTGGGCACATTTCCGTATTTCATTTGCCTCCTTAATCCAGCGACGGTTTGTTGTCCTGTGTCCCAATGATGTTTGCTCCGTCCCAGTACACATTATGGACTGGAACAGCGTAAACATCATTGGGACAAATGCTGTTGTCCTGCCTCCACCAAAACCTGTTTAAATCAGCTAACTGGATACGTCACAGTAACGTCACGTGACCACTCTGAGGAAGAGCGCTAGTGAGCAGCCGAAACTGTCAGGTATGAAAACAAGCTAAACCTTGGTCTGGAAAAAGAACCTCTTAAAATAAGCTGTAGAGTGTTCAAATGAGATGGAGTTTGACAACATGATTCTGTGTTATGGTTAGATAAGCTATATGCTGGGACTTTTAGTATTTTAAATTATCAGGTTAAACATTTGTGGATCCTGCTTGTGAAAATACGATATGGACATATTTATACTACAAAATTGGCACCTGTTTTGAGCATATTCTATATTTGGGTGGATTTGTTGGCTGTAGTGCAAGAAATGAAGTAATCCCTGGTAATAAATAAAGCAGGGGCTTTAAATCTTGAATAAACAGTTTTGAAGATCCCAATGTATTGTGTGGTTTAAGCCTTCTGTTTTTCTGAGAGTTGCAACAATGTCAACGTTGACCTGGGGCCATGAAGTACTGGATTTCATTTAGTTTTGTTTAGTGCAAGCGGTTCTTTTATTGTTCTTTATATTAAAAATGATCTCTATGTTTCAGCGATACACCTGAGCTGAACGAAAGTTTTGATTCAGTATGGACTTTCACGCTTTGTCTGCATTGGTTGGCCATGAGCAGGTTCTTAAACAGTTTTCTTGTATTTTATTATTACATTTTGTGTAGACCTATTTAGAATGCTAGCTCTTTTTTTGATGTTGTGTTTGACGGAGATCAGGATTAGCGTGTAATGTTGTCTCCTGCAAAATCAATCTTTAATAAATCTAATCTAGTCTAATCTAATCTAGTCTAATCTAATTTAGGTGCACCCAAAAATAAAATAAATGTCTTAAGATCTTTCTTTACTTCTAAATTATGACTACTATTGTTTGGCTGTTTTCAGAGTAGTCTTCTGAAAGCTTAAAGGTGCACAAACTTTACTGCAGGTCTTCATGGAGATGCCTGGAATGTTCCACAGTATGGCACTGAAGCTATCTCTACGGAGACAATCAGGCGACGCCACTAGACCGATTTACAGGTCAGATCTGTAGCGAGGCAAACTCTTTCACAGTACAAATTCATTTTTAATGCATTTTTGAAGAATAAAAACAGCTGTACTTGAATAAATTTAAGGTAGATATGTTTAATGCCATACTATGCAACATTCTTGGGGAAGTATTATCATTTAATGGAACCCCCGCTAGAAAACTTTCATATTGCACCTTAAGATCAGCTCGAAGTTGTTGCCAGTGTTTCCAGTAAATGTCAAATAAATGTTTGAGTTTCTAATGGACATCTACCCTGGTTCTGTCTTATGTTGAGAACCCAGACTGTGTTTTGCTGCTCATGTACACATCTGTTTTGCTTATATTCACAGCTCAAGGCCAAGATTTACACTGGATATAGCACAAAGCATGGCAAACCTTTTATGCACATGGAGTTTTCATTAATCATAACATTATTGTCTCATGATTTATGTGTCCGTATCAGAGTCCGTACTCACTCACTGTCAGGAAGCCGTTTATGGGAATGTTTGGTGGAATGGAAAGCCAAGCACCCCCTAATTAAATAAACATCAACAGAGAGGAGTAAGTGGAAGTTAGCTGGCTATGTAGTCCATCTCTTCACACGAGAACCTCTGCAAATATTTGTAAATGCAATAAGATTAGATTTTGTCCTGCTGGTAGTACAATGGCACAGCGTTTAGCATTCTTGAATCGATAGTCTCGGGTTTGATTCCGTGACTGGATCTTTTGTGTAGCGTTTGCATGATCTCCTTGTGGCTGATTTCCCTATCAAATCGTAAGTTCCAGCTATAGCACTCCTGATCAGGACGATGCTGGTTTGTCTACATGGCTACACAATACGGTAAACTTGAACTTCATACAAGCAATGCACTTTTCCTTGCTAAGGGCATGTAGAAGTAGGCCTGTCATGATAACAAATTTTGAAGTACAATATACTGCTGAAGAAAATGTAGACGATAATTGATAATACTGAAAGTACATTTTGCCACAGACACAACCTTAAAGCAGGAAAATACCATTAACACTTTTTTCTCATTGTACAATATTGTTAAAAAGCTGCAATAAATAAATGAAACTTTTCCTAGTTCCTAGTTTTTATCTGAGTCATAAAAGTTATTAATTCCCTTTATAGCTTAAATTTTATCGTAGTACCAAAAGTACCCTAATAGTACAAAGAAAAGTACCCATGATAAATATTGACCCCAAAAAAGTATTGCTCCATCTATCGTTTACTGAACGATAAGGTGATTATTGCGACAGTCCTATGTACAAAGAATTATGATCAGTTGAAAGGAAAAGTAGAACATGAATAGGTCAAGCTGTGGAAAATGCTGAAATGTCATTTTGTTTAACTGCACAACTTTTGGTATTACAAAGGAAATACCAAGGTAAGTATAAATGATGTATATACTCATGAATACGTATTTGAATGAAGATAAATGCATTCAAATCAATCCTACCAAGAGTGAAATTCAGTATTTAAAGATACTACAGTTGAAATATTGCTTTAAACACTGGCACCATGCTCTAAACACTGACGCTATATTTATTCCATTCATCTTATATTCTGCCAACTCATCAAAACACAGAAACCACCGCAAGGTTATTTGCATGTATCTAAATGGGGCTTGCATGTTTTAGTTTTTCCAGTAGTACTGACCAATTGTGCTGGCTCAATAACATTTCACATTGTTTGCATGAGCTTTGTTTTTCTGACCCACAATTGTACTGTTTATATTCCAGTATCCGCTCTCTTATCCCAGTGTATTTCTATATTCAAATATTCATAACTTGTCTGATTTGCGGTAACTAGTGGCTCGTATGTGTATTTATATTTTGTTAGTGTTTGTGCTCGTTTCGGGGGCTCGTTGGGACTCCCACTCTAACTGAATGGTGGAACAGTGGTCAGCGAAGGAAGCTGGGAGCAGAGCCAAGCCAAGCCTCCTCCTGTCACTGTGGCCATTGTGAGGCCTGTCAAAGCCTTCTCATCACTGTACAACACTCATCATTATGAACAGACCACGGGCTCACAAAGCACTGATGTGGCAAATCAATAAACTCTTGTTCAACTCCAAACATGAGCTACTGCAGGAGGATTAAGTTCAGATGAAGCTATGCAAGAGAAAAACTTCTGGGCATCTTTGCATTGGTTTGGAAGTTAGTCTGAGTTTTTAATCATGTGATATTGTTGAGAAATGTAGGAGTGTTTTGTTTCATTCACGCCAGCAGTAGCTAAATTGGTAGAGTGCTTGCCCTCTGATCCGAAGGTTGGCAGTTCAGTTGGTAAGAGCATTGTTGGATAGAGTGGTCAGGTCCCTTTGCCATAAGTTGGTGGTGCAAATCCAGCTGAATGGTGACTGTTTATATTTTAAATTAGTTACACTTGCCAACAAACCATTAGCCTCAGTTTTACTTTCAGCTCCATTTACTAAAGTTCACTCATTTTAATATAATTTTGGGTGCCTGATTAGAGAAAACTAAACATTCTTTATCAAACTGCTTTATTTTGAATGCTATTTGTCCAACATAACTTATAACAACATGCAGAGTCCAACACTAACACTCCTATGTGGTCAAGTTACCAAAACAGCCTTGGTTTGTCATAGTAGACTTGCATGAACTCACCCATTGAAAATACTTTAGAGCCAATGTTCCATTTCTATGCTATCGTACCTAAACAGGCTCTATGTGACACCAAGACTTTCATTTTCCCTGAGAATGCCTGGATTATGTATGGAAATTTGTTGTCTACGTTTCTCAAATTATTCGCTGCCATTGGAATAACCGGTCCGACACACTTGAACCAGGTCAGAAGTACCTTGCTATGTGCATGCTTTATGTTTAAGGAAAGCCCATGTGTAGCATTAGTCACAGCCGGACACCTTAAAGTGCTTAGGTCAGAGTTCCAGATGTTTTCACTTATGCCCATGTGGTCTAACTCGAACACCTGCATTATGGAAAGACCTGCAGTGGTATGTACGAAAAGAAACACATTGCACATTACGAATCAACAAACAAGCTTCATTGGCAGTAGGAATGTAATAATGATATTGCAATATGTCTCACCAGGCCAACTTATAGGTCAGATCTGTGGAGAGGCGCACCTGCTCACCGGTAGAATGTATGTTTTTCAAGGTATTTTTCAGCAATAAAACACCTGTAATGTTCTTCTTCTAACATCTTTGCAAGAATACCGTTTATCACTCTGCATTGACTAGGACAGGTTGTGGTTGACGCACTCATCATTATGAACTGTATGCCAGGGCTGAGGGGCCCTCTCTGAGTGGTCGGAGTTATACTAATCGTGGCTGCGCTTACTTCCTATATATGGCGTTTTGCAGAGAGCCGAAAGCCACTGTGCCCTGTGTTCACATGACATTTATCATTCGCTTGTCCCTTAAGTATAGACTGATTTGGGGAAGCAGGCTTTTAGTTATGCTGCCCCCACTGCTTGGAACACTCTACAAACTGAACTGAAACTTTGAGAGCTGGTTTCTACTGAGGCTATTTGTTCTATTAAAAAAAGAGCTTCATAAAATGCTTTTATTCCATTGTTTCTGTGTAATAATATATTTACTTGTGTTTTGACATGTGCTGCAAACCGTTTCGTCAGGTCACCAGTGCAAAACACATCTAGATCTCAATGGGTCAAACCTGGTTAAAGGTTAAAGCAGGTGACACTTTTATGTTATTAAGGAAGTCATAGACAGGAACAGAAATGTAGGAGAACTGAATCAGTAACTTTTTTGTTAATATGGATGAAGTATATGCTAATAATACATACCCTGCATACCCTGAATGCTAATGATGTCATGATATCTTTATTTAGTCGTAACCGAGCCACTGAAAGAGGGAGGTTAGCTTGTGGCAGTAACCTCATTTCTCAAAGACTTAATGTTGCTGTTTTTATATTTTGGCGAGCGTCTTAATGAGCAGCTTGTGTTTGCCTAGCTTTTCCTGCTGGCCACAGAGGACTTTTTACTACTGTGGAATGGAATTAGGTTTGCTGGTCATCGTATAAAATATTCCTTACTCTCTAAGGGACTAGGCATTTTGGAGCTTCTGCTTGTTGTGATCTTGTTTGTATTGAATTAATTTTTTCAAATAAGATGCTCAGTAAGTTACGTTGTTGTAGGTATTGTAAGATTTAAATTTTGGAGTCAGGGTTTCTAATTGAAAGGAATTATATAAAAGTTAGTAGTGGTGGTTTTCAGATTGTTTTAGATTAATGGGGGAAAACGGATTGCCCATAGAAAACCCACACGAGAACGTCACACGGAAAGGCCCCACACAGTCGGGTACCTTCTTACTATGAGGTGACAGTGCCGACGTTGTGAGTATAAAACAAGGTAAACTTATTTTTATACAGCTTCCTAGGCACTTCCTGGCTGATGGCATGTACAAAGAATTATGATCAACTGTCCTGCTGATTTCTTGAATTAGAAAGAATAAGTGAATGGACCAAGGTCTAGTTGAGGACTTTTTGTGCAATAGTTTGCGTTCACATTCTAGAATTTGATAATGCCATAATTTCAGATGGAGAGCCGAGGCCTATATCACTCTATGGGAGATTCACTGTTTTTGAAAGAAACACCCAAACTTATCATCCACAAACGTTAAACTTTATTGTTATTTTTTAGGGATTGGCTCCACAAACTTGTCATATTTCTCTTGTGACTTAAAGTCCTTTCAGCTGACAACAATTACGCCTTTGGGTTTCAATAATGGCACCACTTATATTTCGTTTAAAGGTCCTATATTATAATGCTGTTATCTGGGTTTTGTTTCATTCACACGTTCTACATCTCGAAAAAAAATGCTCTGTTCTACCTCGTGATGTCATGAAACTGTAGTTTTCAAGTTAATGGCTACTTTTTACCTTCTGTTCAGTAGAGATTGGTAAATTATACAAATGATTCTTGTGATGGTGTGGAGTTTAAAAACATGGTGGAGCACTTCCTGTATTACCACATGACATCACAAGGTAGAACAGAGTGTTGTGTTGAGTGAGAGAATAACTCAGCCTAAATATGTAGTATGTGTGTGTTAAACATGTAAATGAAACAAACCACAACTCCGGGTATGTTTTTGATGAGGAAACAACATTATAACATAGATCAGAAAATAACATATGTGGGACCTTTAAAGACATTTAATTGTGCACTAGTTTTTGTTTCATGTGGATATGCTTAGTTATCACAGATATTAACCATAAATGAGGTCAACAAATTTGCAATCTGACACTTAAACAGCAAATTCTACCATAGAATTCTAACCAGTCATCCAGCTCAGTTTTAAACTACAGTCATTCTACATTCTTGAACGCAACCTGTTCAGCTGTTATTCCTGTGCACTATATGACTCAGTCCAGTTGGTCATTCCCCACACTAATCACATTTAAAACAGTAATGCCAACAACTGCAGCTATATTTATTTATCACTGTCCACTTACTGTACTTCCAATCTCTGTTACTGCAACTGATTATCCATTTACCAGCTAACTGCTCCGGGCGGCCATGTTGTTGGTAGATATTTTATTACTTTACCAGAAGCCTTCAGTCTACAGCCATCCTTCTATGCAGCTGGCTTCCTGTCCCCCCTCTTCCTCATGTGTTTAGATTGGAATTAGCTCCTACTCTTCATCAATTATGCATCCATCCACTCCCCGAATCTGCATGTGCCCCCCTTGCCATCCTCTCCAATATACTGTGTAGTGCATGCATTTTCAAGTCGTTTTCAGGCAGTGCTAAACAGTTGTGCTTGTAATAATGGACATTCTTGCTAACAAAATTGATTGCGCTGAATGAGCTACGATGTCAGCTGAATTGCGGTGGGAAAAAGGCTGCAAAGTCAGGCCTCCTCCTGTCTGGGCTTTGTTTGTCAGCTATTAACAACACAGACGCAAAAAAAAAAAAATCAATCTGGTAATGCAGTGATGGGTCTGGCTCAGATGCAGGAGATAAAAAAGAGGGATAGCATTTGTTATTATTGGCACACTTATCAAAGTCTGTAGTCTGTATAGTCTACTGAGATGGAGGGCATTATGATTCACAAATGCTCACAAATAAATATCTTAATAATTAGATAGAAAAGAATAGAAAGATTTTAGCTTTTCATTTATTAACCATTTTAACTTTACCACACCTTGTATTCAAGTGGTGTTAATTGCAAATAAAATTAAATTTAAGTTATTTTTTTGTAGAGCCAAAATCACAACAGCAGTCGCCTTGCAGGATTTAACCAACATGAAGTTGGAAAATCAAACAGTAACAGATAATATTGTATCAGTACTTCATATAAATAACAGGCAGACAGGCAGATTGACCAACATTCATAGGAAACAAGCAAATTGATAACTGTCCCAGAGCGCCCCCTGTCCTTAGATCATTCTGGGCAAGGGAAAACTCAAAGGGATCCACTCCTATGGACAGGCAGGCTGTAGATGTGTCCAGGACTGAACCAGGACTGACGCAGAACTCAACCAGGACTGAACCAGGACAGAACTAGGACTGATACAGAACTGAACCAAGACTGAACCAGGACTGATACAGAATTGAACAAGGACTGAACCAGGATTAAACCAGCTCTGAAACAGGACGGCACCAGGACTAAACCAGAACCAAACCAGCTCTGAAACGTGACTAAACCAGTACTGAACCAGGACTGAACCAAGATGGACAGACTGCAGATGTGTCCAGAGCTGACACGGTCCATTTGCATGTAAAGTTCAAGTCTGCAGAGCCAGAGTCCACTCAAGACAGACAATAGAGGGTGGCTCATCCAGGATAGGGTGGGGGTAAACATTTAAACATTACATACATTTTCAGTTGGAATAGTTTTTGTCTTTCTCTTTTTTGGGCCCAAAGGCTTGATTGTAGTGTAAAATGGGGAGAGAGAGGGTAAAGACATTCAGCAAATGGTCATGATTGGAAGGCGACACAACACTGAAGTAGAAATGACTACAACGTCTTAAACCACTACACCACTGGCGAGCCCATAAAAGTCTATATATATTTATTTTTATCATTACATTTTTGGATACAATTACTTTGTAAGCCTTTGCGAGATCGTTTTTTTTTTAGTATTTCTCCAAAACTTTCAATTTAATGTCAATGTTACAAAGATTTTTCGATATATCTCCCATCTCTATTTATAGTCACGTTCAACTTTCGTTTATTGATTCAAATGCTGAACAATGCATTAATATCAAATGCTTCTAAATCGTGTAATGTACTGATCACTATCATCAAATCCCATCAAATTATCTGAACAAAAACAGTTAAATAGAACAAAGCTGCTATTGGTGCCCTACATAGAGTAAATGACTACACTCACTATGGCATGTAAATGTTAGAACAATACATGTGAAGGTCTCATACTCTCTTTGGGATTTGTGAATATAGACCATATACAATCATTTGCTCCATAGGCTGTACTCAATTTCCATAATAACCTTGATAAAACACCCTTGTTATTACCAAACGCTTCATAAGATTTATAGACTACTTCCATTCCAACCATCTCCCATTGTTCTGGCGCTAACATTTGTCTTGTCCCATTCAAATTGGCTGGATGTCCCAACCCAGAAGCAAGCTAATCCTCCCCGATCCTCCTGCCTCCGCCCCGTGCGCTACTGTTGGATTTCCTCTGTTTTTCTGTCTTGCTGTGGGCCAAACAAAGGTAACAAAAGAATGGAGAGGGGACAGTAAGCTCCTCATCCCACTGTAGTGAGAGAGGGAGAGGGGGAGAGAGGGGGGGAGTGAGGCTCTGGTACAGTCCTGGTGCGATCGTTGATGCTGGACAGGGGGGTTGGTGAGAAGTAGGGCAGAGCAGTCAAGAGGGAATGAGATCCTGGATTATACAGAAGTAGAAGGCAAATACTGGTCAATGTGGTGTCATGAACTGGGGAGGAGGAGGGGTGGATAGGAGGGTACTGTAGAGTGGGTAGATGGGCACTTGATCAATAGGGAAACAAACAACAACAATATGTGACCTTCATTGTGAGCATTAAGTAGTATCTATCAAAGAAGAACTCAAATTGTCTGCAATATCTACAGTATTAATAGGACTGTGTACCATTTGAAGGTGCCAGTGTGGTGTCTGCTGGGTCCTGCGAGAGCATTATAGAAAGTCACTGGGCTGTGAGACTACAAATGATGATCAAACCTTCTGGTGGGGGGTCTGCCATCTGCTTGTCTCTTTAGAGATGTTATTGCTTTGCTATAGTCCCTGGGTATCATGCACACCTTTTAGTTTCCAGAATTAACCCTATACAGGATTGTTTGGATTTTTTTTTTTTTTAATTGAAAATCAAGGATTTCTTTCAATAGCTTCTAAGTCAGGTGACCTAGGAACCCCAAAGTAATTTACCTGAATGGAAATAAAACTAATTAAACCTGAAAAAATATGTGACTGAAGTCATAAGTTATTTGTTGAGTGAACTTTTTCTGTTTGATATATTTTTATTGATGTGTGAACAAATATAGGACTGTCATTTAGACAAATGTATACACACCTTTCATTTTTTATGTATCAAAAACTAAAACTTAAAAAAAAATAAATAAATCACACAAATCTTGAGTGAATAGACAAATATGAAAATAATAAAAATATTATAAATTATAATTAAAATATTAATGAGAATAATAATGAAAATAAAAAAGAGGGGGTTGGCTTAGACAGTTTCAAAAAAGTCAATAAATGGTTGCCACTTTCTATAAAATTAGTTTACAATACCCTTCTTGGAATATCTAATCTTCTCTACTTTCAAAAAGGACATAACCTCATTAATCCATTAAGTGCTGTTTGGCGAATTTGTTGATATCCAATGTAAGAGGAGATGGCGTCTTGCGACAAGAGGTAAACGCCAAAACCTGTAGCTGTACTTGAATACTGAGGGAAGTCTTCTAGAAGACCAAAGATGGCCACATCCAGAGAAACATCAATTGTTTTTGACAGCACTTTGGACATGGTATCAAAATAAACCCGCCACAAGGTTGTAAGGGCTGGGCAGGAGAAAAACATATGCGTGAGGTTACATGGTGATCCACCACACCTGTCACAAACATCCACCACAAATGTTTTTGAGTAATGACACCTAAACAGAACTTTAAACTGTATCAATGTCAAATGGCCTTGTGGTATGAGTGAACTTTTTTACTGGTTTTGAGTTCTGTCACCCTAAATCTTATTATCTCACTGTACTGTTTCTGGTTTACAGTATATGGACCAAAGCCTTTGTGATGGAGTGAATGAGTTAATTATTATGTGGGCTGCATTAAAATAAGAATAGTGTTTAGCTGCACAATAGCAAGATATCCAGGTCACGTCTAATTTTACCTTGTCAGTATGCAAATCCGGTGTACGTTTTTATGTTTTGACCTGTTTTCTTTCTCAAACTAACCCCACTTCAACTCTGCCCTCGTCACCAGGACTGTTTAGCGCAGGTGATTTACTGTGGCTTTAATGTTGTGCCACACAGCTCCACTTTTCACGGAGGCAAGCTGGCTTTGTCCTCAGAGAAATGGGAGGAAAGAACAGAGGAAGGAAGGGAGGGAAGGAGAGAGAGAGGAGGAAGGGAGGGAGAGAGAGAGGACGAAAGAAATCAAAGGTGAAGGTGAAAGTGATTGTAATAACTTTTGAACGCCCTTGGTATTTCATGCAGTATAACTCGAAAAAAAAGTATATTGTAAGTGTTGTATATCAGAATCTGACATTTAGTTTATCAAAGAATATGGATTTGGTGAATTAGACTAAGAGTCTGACACCCTCTGCTGGCAACAGTGTGAAGTGAACCAAGTTGAAAAGGAAAAAAGCAGCACAGGCAATATGTTGCTAACACAAAAATACTTGTTTTTGAATGTAGTTTTCATGTTGAGTGACCTGATGTTTTCTCTGAATTGGGATTGGGTGGATTAGATAAGAGAGTGATACCTTCTCCTAGCAACAGTGGGAAGTAAAACATTTGAAAAAGGCAAATAGTGTCATAGTTAATCAGCAACATGTCACTAATATATAGATACATATTATTTAAATGCAGTTTAAGTATTGAGGACCTAGAGTTTAGTTTCAGAGGTATTTTGGATTTGTTTCACTGAGAATTTAGATTTGGAGCCTGACACCTTCTGTTGGCAAGAATGGGATTTGAAGTATGTTGAAATGGCAGTTAATTAGCAACACGATGCTAACAGGCATGGCGGCTGAGTGGCTAGCACACGAGCTTCAGAGCCAAAAGGTTCCAATCGGGCCTTTTCGGGACAGATTTTGCATGTTCTTCCCTTGTCTATGTGGCTTTCCTCCGGCAGCCCCCCATCAACCCAAAACATGCACCAACTAAGATGGTCCTGACCAAACCAAGCTCAAGATCATGGAGATGGGTCTTTTTGAAGACAATTCAACAGTTATTAGTTCTAGTCTAGTGAAGTTGTAAGGACTTTCAAAACAAGTGCTTCTGAATTCCAATAGCATATAGTTGAGGGTTGACGTTGAGCATTGTATCAGTTCAGACATTGACCTAAACAAAAAGAATGTCTTAAAAATACACAAATGAAACCAAATACAACCCCAGGAATGTTTTTTTATGAGAATGCAATATTACTAAGGTTAGAAGTTCAGATAGCATAATATGTTTTCTCTTTAACCTCTTTAACCTCTTAGTAGCTTGATATTTTGTCCCTCAGTGTCCGATCCAGGATATATTTGCAGTGCTGGTGGCTGTGGTGTGCATAGGGGTAATCATGCGTGCCTATTGCGGTTCTCTCTGACACAGGAAGTGGTGATGTAATCGTGTAGAATGCCTAAGCTTTTTCACACTCTATCCCTCTCTCTCTCCTCTCACACCACATACACCCCTCGGCCACTGGCTTTTCAAGTCTGTAATCACAGCCCCGCTCTGGTCACTGTGGTAAAGAGAAATGCATGATTAGAAGCCAGGCAGACATAGGACAATACATGCTTTTTGTATTTTAGGAGAAAAACATCCAACTAGAATGACTACTTGTTTCCTAATCGACAAGTGTGATTTTTTTTAGACGCAATATCAACATTCATCTGCAGTTATGCGATATATGGAAAGTATTGTGGAAATTGAACTTATGTAAAAGTGTTCTAATTTGCCTTGCCCAATGCAGTCAAATTGGTCAGATTTCAAAAGATTAAGATACAGAAATGAATAACTGTACTTTAGTAGTGATGGGAGCAGTTAAAAGTGCTGTTTTTACTGTTTTAAACAACATGAAAAACAGAACTAGTGCATTTTAAATGGTTGCTATCGTCTGAAAAACAGAACTAGTGCATTTTAAATGGTTTGCTATCGTCCAAAGTTATTCCTCACTTACCTTATGCATTCTGACCATCCTAATTATTCACCACAATGAGTTTAAAAGCACTCTTCACTACTTTCGGAGGTCAGAGTTTTGCCATCATGGTAAAGCTAACAACAACTAACGTGCACTTCCTGATAATCAAACTATAAAACAGTTTATAATTAGATGCAGACAGCACACAATGGGCATATTTTGACCTCACGAGCTGCTTATACAATATATCCGTACTGGGGTACAGATGTAGACCACTGAGTTGGACTTGGAATTTCACCATCACATCAACCTCTGTGCCATTCAGCTGATATGGTTCTCTTTATGATCTGTGTGTTTACCAGCCTGACTAGACGTTCAGACCAAGGTCTATAGTCAAAAGGTTCACAGACAAAGCGTTTATTCAATATATGCAGTGATGTAACAGTACACAGTGGGTAGAGCAGAAGAGGAGAAAAAGTTATCATTATATAGGCTTACATAAATTGCTCTGTAAATGTGCATGTTACTAATGGACTGAACCTGCCAGTTGTTTTAGATAAACTTCAGTAAAATATATTTTCAAACTGTCTGTAAAAGGTGCCTGTATAAAAAGAACATAGCAAACTGCCCCATGTGAATGATAGGTGACAGGTATGACTTGTACCTCTTCATGGTGCATATTCCAACGAAATATGCTACAGGCTATATAGATTTCATACATGTTGGATATTCTGTAATGGATAATAATTAAACATTTTATTCACAATACAATTTATATTTGAACACAAATCTCAAAGTGCTACAGTAAAAACAGATAAGTGATAAATCATCTATCATCTAACAGTCAGCAAACAAATGTTTTCGGTTGCCTTTTAAAACTGTTATACTTCCACACCCTCATCTGGACCCTGGCAGGACTGTTCTGAATGAACTGTAGCGTTTGCAAGCATCTGCTATAGGGGCCCCAATCAGGAGAGCATTACAGCAGACTAGTCTGGAGGTGACAAAGGCATAGGGTTGTCACTAATCAAATATTAATCAATGCTAAAAATCATTTTAGCAGATATCAATACTGAAAATGTCACAGGACAGAAATGAACCTTTCCTGAATAGCTTTAGAATGATCTTGACCTGTATCAGAACAAGTATAAGACACATAGACTAGTAGGGATTACACAGATATAAGGCCACATGGCAATATAAAAGAAAATACTATTATTTAATGTTGAAACTCACATTCTGTGATCTAAACAAAGAGTGTTTTTATTATCATTGTGGTTTTCCTTAGTATCAAAATCAGGTTTTAAGTAGTGACAACACTACAAAGGCGTGGACCAGAAAGGTGTAGTTCCTAAGGTGAAATACAATTTAACAGAGATGGTGAATGTGGGTTTTGCATGAAAGTTGGTGATCAGATCAAGTTGGTAATAGAGGGATCTTGTGTGGTATGTGGCTGGTATGAAATACTGCTGATTGAAGTAGATTGAATGTGGGATAATATTTATTAAAAGTCCTCAAAAACATACCCGGAGTTGTGAATTGTTTCATTCACATGTGTCTGAGTCTGTCCACATCTCCAATTAACAGCCGCCTTTTACCTTTTCTTCAGTAGAGATTGGCAATTCCAGAACTGAAACTATCCAAATGATTCTAGTGAAGGTGTATGGAACACTTCCTGTATTACCACACGACATCACAAGGTGAAACCGAGTGCTTTCTGTTTGAAAGAAGACCTCAGCCTAAATATGCAGGGTTTGTGTGCTAAACATGTGTGAATGAAACACAACTCCAGGTACGTTTTTGATGAAGAAATTATTTAACATAGATCAGAAAATAGTGTAACATGTGCCCTTTAAACTAATATCACTTAGACTTCAGTTCAGACTTAACAGTATTATATTGTAACACGATTTTAATGAAAGCAATTATGTAAACTGCTGCACTTACTCTGCTGCCTCATTGTCCCATCATCCAACCATCTAACCGCCCATTTCCACTGCTGCATACTGAAGAGGCGGAGCGCTTCTCACTCATGTACTGTATCTCTATCTCACTCTCGGAGGACTCCACTGGATTAAAATACACCAAAATGCTAATGAGCCCTGTGTGCGTGCGTGCGTATGTGTGTGTGTATGTGTGTGTGTGTGTGTGTGCATTTGGAGGAGGGCGTCACCGCTTATCTCCCATCCGCACTGCTGCAGCTTCATGGGACACTTCAAACAGGGAGGGAGGGGGCATAGAGGGGCAGGGGAGGGTGTGTGTGTGGGTGATATGGTACCAGGGGGAAATCGGACTGTGATTTGAGAGTGCATTTAACAAGCAGGATGAAAGAAACACAGACTGTTAGTGCCAATGAGATGGTGAAGGGTTATCCCCAAATTCTAATTCTATATATACTTACCAGTATGTTCGGTTTTCATTAAAATTTGATAAAACATGACAATTTGCATAAAAATATAAGGATTTTGATTTGATATTTAGTGATTTTGACACAAATCACTTACAACTGTCATAGAATTATATCATCCTGTAATTACTATGCAGTTTTCATTTCTAAATCATAGCCAGTCATCCAGCACGTTACCATATTGTACTACGGGCGACAGTAGCTCAGCTGGTGTCTTTGTCCTCTGATCTGAAGGTTGGTAGTTCGAATCCTGCTCTTGACATAAACATCATTGGCAGAGAGGTCAGATGGACTGACCCACAGGTTGGCGGTGTGATTCCAGCTCCCACAGATGAATGCTGTCGTTGTGTCAAGACACTTAACCCACTGTGTCCTCAGTGTCTGCGTACGCTGGTGTATGAATGTGTGTGTGAATGGGTGAGTGGTTCCTTGGTGTAAAGTGCTTTGAGTGCCTCGAAGGTGGAAAAGCGATATATAAATATGTGACCATTTGCCAACTCAGCCAATATAACATTTACTCCTGAAAACAGTTATAATGTTTATATCGCCAGTTTATGATGCTAATTGTCACAACATACATATTTTTTAGCCCATTTGTCCTATACTTTGAGCAATACGCAGCAAAATAAAACGCATGCACAAATCCCGCCCCACACCCCACTTATACAATTCACAGGCTCTTAACAGTTCGAGGGGTTAACCTGGATCAAGTATAATGTAATCTGCTGCGGCGGGGGTGTGGGAGGAGGGCGAGGGAGAGGAGTGAGGGGGCGCATGCAGCGGAGACACAGCTTCGTAATGGTGGTTGGTGGTAGCAATTCTCTTTGATGCCGCAATAGCTGTCAGAACCCCCCTCTTCATATATCTGTGTTTGGGTGGGTAGATAGATGAGCTGGCTGCACTTGGGGACCGGAGACATGGATCATATTTTGGGGGAGATGGTGCTGAGTGTGGGGAAAAAGCACTGGGGTGGGGTGCAAGTGGAATAAAAGGAGAGCGGCGCGTGGGGAGGGGGCACGTTTTAGGGGAATATGGAATTTGATTTATGACAAGCTTAGAGTGATACTGAAATGTTTTATTAATGCATGAATGTCTAGGCCGAACAAAGTAAGTGAAAAAAGCTAAGAAAAAGAAAAATGATCCAACCTCACAATTGTATGAAAATATACTATTTACATTTTTTTATTTGTCCAAACAATATTTGCTAAAGGGACAGGCACCTAACCCAAGTGTCTTCCATAAAGTGAAAGTAATAGCTACCCCGGAAATAATGTTACAGTATCAGAATTTATTTAAATTATCAGACCTGTTATATCAGTCTATAGCTATATTTTTAGAATTGTTGTTACGGCTGCTATTTTTGTTATTCCATTACATTTTATTGCAGGTGATAAAAAAATAAAATAACCAGACTTTAAAGCTACCGTCTGTAATTAGACTGGCCAACCCAGCCATGTTGCATTCTTGCATTTCACCACTAGATGCTATCTACGTTACTGCAGTTTGATAGTGTGCAGCTTTGGCCCTAACAGAAGAAGACCAGAGAGCACAGGTGAGCCTAAACAAAGCCCAGCATTTCACCACTAGATGCTATCTACGTTACTGCAGTTTGATAGTGTGCCAGCTTTGGCCTAACAGAGGAAGACCAGAGAGCACAGGTGAGCCTAAACAAAGCCCAGGTGAGGGGAGGGGGGAACAGGTTTCTCATCTGCCATCTATTGGTAAAAAAAAAAAAATGAAATTACAACTTGCGGATGGTAGCTTTAAAGCTAAACCGTGTAACCTTTTAGCGAAATACAGGCTTATAGACCTATAGACTTTAAACTATACTTTTTTTTCATTTATTGCACTAAAAAATGATCTGAGTGGGCTTGCATCTCCACAAACCTGACTCTTGGCCTGGCCTGGAGGAGGGGCTCATTCTGCATGTCTCCTGGAAAATGTTGTTTCTTCGGCTGTTATAGTAGCATGGTTTTAACTACAGATTTCCATGAAGGAGGTTAGTCTGGATTACTTAAAGAAAATGTCCTAATTTGATTTATATCACTATATTATTGACCAGCCCTAACTTCACCCACATAACACTCTTCATTCACTCCCTCAAGTGGAAAAAAACATAATATCATATCGAAAACCTATTAAAAACATTTCATAAAATCTCATCAAACCTCTTTGTGCTCTGTTTCTAGTGCTCCTATCCTGTATGGGAGGACTTCAGCGCCAAGGCCACCAAGCTGCACTCACAACTCCGGTAAGTATCTCCTTCCATTTAATAAATTGCATAATCTTACATAGTCTGTACTCACCGTATCTAGAGTCATGTCAAGTACAAATATTACGCAACCACTTATGTATCACCTTTGTGTCTAGAACCACTGTCCTAGCTGCTGTGGCCTTCCTGGATGCCTTCCAGAAAGTGGCAGACATGGCGACCAACACTCGAGGTAGGATGCCATGAATTTGTTGTTGTTTTGCTGAGAAATCTCCAGACACTGAGCTTACATGGCAACCCTTATTAGGATCCTCTCTGTGTTACGAGATGTGATCAAGCGGGCGGGTAGCTCGTCTGATCAAAGTGCTTCCCTCAGCCTAAGGATCAGTTTGCATATCTCTTGAAATCAATGTTTACAAAGACAAACGGAAGTATGTCAGATATGTACTGAGTATTTGAAGTAGCAGGGTGTGGAAAAGGAAAATACTCATTATACTTTTATGCAGTTGGAAGACATGTTTGTAGAGCAGGGCACAGGAGGTTTGGGTCTCTTTGTTGTTGATTTGTGGATTAAAGATGCATTTTTAGGAAGGGGTTTTTAATGTGGTAAGGAGTGTGTATCAGTTGATTGCAATAGAAAGTAGTGCAGTTTGAGGGTTAGGTTATTCGTAATATTTCTTGCAATTTTTTGTTTCTTTGTTGATAGCGTGAATTAATATTTGCAATGACATCACCTTACTGTTTCTATATTTTAACTAGTTTATGATTGAAGTTGGTAGAATCCGTTTTGAAATGTCTAATCTCAGTGATGTTCTCCTGGTTAAATAACGGCTGAGCAAAACTAGGTGGTGAATTGCACTTTCAGGTCACGTTATATAAAAAAAAGTTGTAAATGCATCTGTTGTTATATCATTTAAAACATATCATGTAGGTCATATATTAATACTATACTATACTGAAATCAAAGTTCGGCAGCAGCAACATTTAAAATTAAAGTTAAAAGTTCATCCTCTTCCACTCATCAGCTACAGGGATGCGTTTTACAGATGTGTGGCATGAGGGACAACAGCCTGTCCCCCTTTACTTGTTTAACTTTTTGACTAAAAATCATATGCAACTATAGCCTCCTGAGACCCGAGCTCTTGCATGTCATGCTTTATCAATTTCTCATTGTTATTTGGGCTGATTGGGACCTGATGAGTGTAAAAATAAAGAATTATCTTTTTACATTATGAGAAAAATGATGTCCACATATGAGGATATTTGTTCTACTTTTTAATGATTTTGATAGAACAAAATAAAACCGTATTTGCATAATGATTTGCAAAAACTATTTATGAAGTGCCTGAACACAGCAACATTTTTCCTGAGTAAAAACAAAATGAGAAGCAACAGTTGTGCCTCTTGGAACAATGTGGCTCACTTGAAGTGCTGCTAACAGATGCAGGAGACATATGCCTTTAACAAAGTCCATCTTGAATCTAAACTATAATGTGTTATACTCTTCTGTCATCACTAAGTGGCAGTTTAATGACCTCATATGTGGACACCAATATTGTGGCCTAGACAACCCAAAATGTGTTGCCACATATGTGGACGCCAGGTCCTAGGAGGTTAATTAATTAATATTTATAAATGTTTTACCATTGTTTATCACACAAAGGTTTTACTTCAGAACTGCTGAATTTGAACAGAATTTTCTGCAATATAAGTAGAAATTGGTTCTACTGATCTAACGTTTTACAGAGCAAATTTCCACTACAAACATTCAGAGCTTGTTTTGGCTCTTTTGCTGCTATTTTCTCCATTTTGACCCTGTTTAAATTCAAGCAATCTGCTCCAGTTTCCTCAGTATGTGGGTTGAGAGCAGCGGAGGTCAGACTAGTTCACACTGCAGTCTATTAATATTACTGTAGCCTATCTATACCACAGCAGGACCAGGGCATAGCTGCTCACTATGTTTACATGCACAGATAACTCAGAGTGCGCTAAACAACCAAATTCAATTCGTCCTTGCCCCAAAACATGTCAGACTACTCTTGCCTCAGTATATAGCAGGTCAAAGAACCAAATAGGTGCAAACGGGGGGCTATGAGACGTTGACGTTAAAAAATGCTATAGCTGGAGCACAAATAAACACACTGAAGCACCGGCTACTTTCACTTTAACATAACAGACCAAAACAATGAAACAACACAGGCTAGTCCACGTTGGAGGGACCGTAGTTTGTGTCATCGATAAAAATCTAAAAATCTAGTCCACATCCAAATACTAATATTTTTCTGGCTGTTTCTTATCTCACGCAGTTGAACGCCTCTCCCATGTCTTTTCCTTGCATGATCAGACTGCGCTGTTACATGCAGTGGGGATCCATGTACACACACACTATGTTTACATGCACCAAATAGGAACAGAACAGGTGCACACGTGGGGCAAAGAGACGTTCAGGTGCATCTTGTTATTTAGCATCAGCAATAAATATTTGCGCCTATAATTGCTAATAAATGTACACGTGAATTTCTCAAGAAGTATCATTTTTCTTTGAGATTTTATCTACGACACCTCAAATGTAGTTCCCAGGTTTAGATACATTTTGAAATTCGGTGTACATTGGACTAGGTCAGTTCCCGGTTTTCCTGGCGTACATATAAACGCAGTTGCTTTCTCTTGTAGCTCCTTCCACACAGCTGTAGCAAGTATACATGTGATGGGGCTGTGGGTGCGCCCCAGGTGGGCTACAGAATCAGGACAGGAAGAGAACCCCGCTGTTTTTACGGCGCAGACAGGAAATCAGCCGGCTCTGTCAGCTCATTACATATTCCGCCACACACGCACTTCCATGTATTGAGCCCTCCGTATTTGCATCCAAGAATGGTGAGCAAAGAAGGCTGCTGAAAGTGTTCAATATTCATACATAAAACATATCAATGCTTATTTTTTGCGAATTCATTGGAGTGTGTTTCAGTTAAAGGTGCACTATGTAAATTTTCTGGTGGAGGTCCGCTACCTGGTTGTCTCCACGGAGATTGTTGTATAAAATTGTAGTAGCCCAAGAGTTGAAGAGAAGAGGCCTGACCTGAGAAGAGAACTTTCTGTTGTAGGGAGTATTATACCTCTGATGACATACTTCAAAATAACAGGGATTGACCTGGGAGTAAGTACTCAGAAATGCAATTTCTCTCTTGGAAGCAATGCTATTGCTTTGTCTGGAATGTTCCACAGTATTGCATTAAAGTGATCTACTTTGCATTTTTTTCAATTACAGGTGTTTTTAGAGCTCAAGACCTTGAAACCTTGAAAAACATGCCTCTCAATGTGAGCGGAGTGCCTCTTCACAGATCTGACTAGTAACTTTTGGCGTCATCTGCTTGTCTCCATTGAGACAGATCCATGGAGACCAGCAAACCCACCACCTGAAAAATTACATAGTGTACCTTTAAATACAACTTTCACCCTTTTGAATTCACATGAAAAATGAGGTATATTTGACAATAATCTGAAAATATACAATACCATTCTTACATTGATAAAGAAATAGATCTCCAAAGTCACAGATGGAGACCTGCAGAAGGTAATCTTGGACTCATAAAGTGTCCAAAACTACAATAAAAATCGACCTTTACTCACATAGATGGGCGCCAGTGGGAGACACTGCTGGCACATAATGTGTAGCACACATGCTCAGTACTTAGAGAATCATGACTCATTGCTATTGAAGACTATTTGTCACATTTGCCTCCTCACAATCGCTGCTCTTCTCTGCGTGTTGTGCTGTGTTCTCTAATAGATTTGTTAAATGGATGGAAGTAGGCGCTGGCACCCATAATGAGTTTCCCTGTCTCTGTGCCATGTGCCATATGAATATGTGGCTTTTAAAGAGCGGGTGCGTACACAGCGAAAGTACTGAAGACACCCAGCTCTGCCTTTGTACCAGTACTTAAATACAATCTGAAAAGTGCAGAGCTGTTTTCCGACCGACAATGTTCTGTTATGCATGTCCGTGGTTGTGTAAGGAAATGTGGGGTATATAAAATAGATTAAAATGTAGTTTTTAATTTAGTTTTTTAAATTACATTACAGTTTTCAAAGCAATATAAAAATACGTAATGCAATGATTAGACATGAATGGCAGTGTTAACAAGGACCACAAGTGAATTCTTATCATGTTTGTCAACCACATTAATTTGGCTATTCAAGTCTGCACTTTTTTAACATGCTGCCATTGCACATTTGGTTAGCTACATCTTAGAGTTAGGCAATATCTATTTTTAAATATTGTCAAATTATACTGCGATAGATGGTATTATTGCCTGTCCCAACTAATTATGCCAAATCTACTACAAAATTGAGTTATATTTTGATTTTTCCTTAAACAGCACATATAGGGTGGATAAAATAAATAAAACAATGCTAATTTATTAAGGGACAATGTGAATTTGTTGATTAAAAATGCAAAATACATCATTAATCGACCAACAAGCCTCGCGTCTCTCTCTCCTCCACTTGCACACACCTGCACCTTTTTTTTTACCATTTTAAACTACAAATCATGAGTAAATGTGTGAAATTGTAACAGTAAAGAACATTGGAGGTTTTATTGTGAAACATAATGTTCAAATACGCATTAATGAAGCAGCTGTTTTTTTTACCTCTTTTGCTGGACGCGCGAAACTCTTTGTACGTCGTGGTCACATGGACAACGCACACACAGACACCCAAGCTAAAAGTGTAGTTTTAAAACACAACTGGATTATAAAAGTATATGAACACAAGTGATATTAATGGGGCTGTTTGGCTGTTTGACTATTTGATCATATGGAAGCCTTGCTTCATTTGGTGCCAGATGCGCAGGGCACATGCTGTTTTCAGTCACAAGCAAAACACATCTACTGTAACAATTTCAATGATTTTCATCTGTGCAACTAATAAATGTGATGCAAATTCATACGTTTAAGAGCTAAACCAAAGAGCAAACCACACATGGATTTAAACAGATCCCGAATTTGGTCTTTGTGAAATGTGTTGTGTTTTCAATTATCATCCTCTAATGACAGTGAATACAACACATATTCTTTAAATCAAATACAGTGTGCTCCCCTAACTGCATGATCACATTATAACAGAGAAATAGAGGTACATTTTATCAATGACCCGCTGTTGATGCGCGCGCACATGTCTCAGCACTTGGATATACAATGTGTTGGAGGAAAACATCACTTCTCTGTGTATTCGTGCAGCTAATGAAGTTGGTTCACTCACCTGTCTGTCCTGTCCAAGCGACTGCTTCTGTTGTTCGTGGACATCCACATCGCTCCACACGTCCTTCACACTGCTCTAAGTCCTCCTGTTAGAAAGTTATAGTCTTTGTGCCCTATAGTAGTAAAGTGAACAATAACCATCTGCGGCCCTGTTCTATCCATGGTTTTCCGAGCAATGAAAAATTAGAACTATTGCCATAGCAATTAGCAACACAATTTTTGGTGAATAGTTCACAAAATGGCAAACTGAACAGCTCACAAAACGGAAACTGAATAAATAAGAAAATATGATGTAATCAGATGTTTTATGCAGTTTAATGTACATGTTGATAAATGCATGACCACATGTTAAGATTATATCTTACCAACTGCCCCCAATTTATCCTGTGCATTTGACCCACGTTTGACCTTGTCAGCCACAGTGGGTGGCAGCAGTGTCTAGGGACCCTTCACAAACTCAAGTTCAGGATCAGGAGAAGTGCCTAGCTGGAGTAATACTGTGCATGCAAGAAATCAAGGTGCCCATCCAGACATAGGGAGAACCTGCTGGGACCATTTGCTATGATCCAATTAAAACTTGATTTGAAATGTACTGCCTCATTGTATTGTAAATTGACTTTTTTTAATGAACTGGTATGAGCCAACTTGCCTATATTAGATGAATGCATACTGTATGGGTATTATTATTGCGCTAAATATTACACCAAAGAATAACAAAACATAAGGAATGTTTTCTTTTCTTTACCTTCTGCTGAGCCTTTTATTGTTTTTATTTCATACTTTATCTCGCATGGATCACAGCCAAATTATAGGCGCCCTGACAGCGCGCTAAAAGGACAGCAGAGCGTGTGAGAGTGGTGCTATACCCAGGTGGATGCTGAGCGCGCGGGCGAGACACTTTTAACAAGTTTGTGAAATCTTGGAGGAGGAAGAAGAAACGTGCCTGTCATGAGCTCCCTGATGAGCGGAGTCAACTGGAGTGCGCTTTTAGATGCCACCTCATAGCACAAACATTCACTCTCCCCTGGGTTTACACTGCCTTTGTTTACACGCACACCAAAAATCTTGGGCTGAACAAAGTATTACAATTGCGATTAGATTTGCAATTTAAGTTTTAATAACAGGATTCTGTTCAAAGTTCACATTTGAAACGTGTCCTGAAGAATTGGCAAAGACTGATATGAACTGATAAACCAACACAAGAATCATATTTCAGAACGTGTTTGTACAGATACAAAGTTTTTATGCAGAATAAGACAGGATATTTTATTGTTTGTGGGGAAATTGCGGTACTTAAAAAACTGCAGCCTTTGCAATTTCCTATTTCCTATTATTAGATTTCAACAGGTTTTGAAAAGAAAAATTATGCAAAAAAGGGCAAACTAATGTGGCTTGAAAAAATGATTGTAAAAGTTTTTGAATACAACCGTTACTCTAAAAAATCCATTTGTTGAACTGACACATGTCACCAGATTTTTTTGATGCTCAGATATATTTTCTGCATGTAAACACACCGAAATACAGTACACACCTAATTGTTGGTTTATCTGACAGATATCAGTCTGGTCACCACTCCCTTTGTCACGCCTCAAGCCAAATTCAGACACTACTGTGCCATCAGATTAGTTTATTTCAGTGACGCATGTGAAACGAAGGAGCTCACTGGGCACCTATGATTTTGAACAAAATCAAACTTCTCTCACCTCAGATTTACAGAGTTTAGTGATTCGCTCATTCATTGATGTTCTTCAGTCCCCTATAATATTTTTTTCCTCTTAAGCAGTGACGGTTGTTTTGACAGGGATGGACCATGCATGTCCCTGATTGGCTAATCTGCCTGTCAATCACGCTCATCTGGACTCTGGGGAGATACAACCAACGACCAGACTCACATCTTTGTAGTATTGGAGAGGTGTATATTCTGGATCCCAGGCAATCTGATTATTTGCGTTATGTGATTTTGACCGGCCGTGTAAAGAGTCAAAACAGGGCAAAGACAATAAGAAAATGGAGGCACTGAAATGGCACACAATGTGATTTAGACTGGTTCCATGTGACGCCCAGCCATGACAGCTTACAACTGCTTTTCTGCACTCTGGTGGAAAGTGTGCTGTCCAAACTAATGGGAAAAGACTCCAGGGCATGTATTTGAGTGATTGAGATGTCTGTGATGGAGACCAGACGTTCCAATTGTGTTATGTTTCTATATAAAGAATCAGCAAATACAATGGAGTAGCCTGTCTCATGCGACAAAGGAATAAACTCAGAGAAAGATAGATTTTGTTAAGCTTATGTTTGCACAAATATTGCTGTGGAGTGAAGGGATTTCAGACCTATTTTATATGTAAACTTGTGTTGGGAATAAGAGAATCCTGCACAATCCAGTATGAGACATGATAACCACAATCGGAAATATCTGTAACGCAATACTCAAACCGTTTTATTTTCTTCAGAAATGATGGTGAATGCAGTTTTTGTGAACCAAAAGTCCTATTCAACTATTATTGCCGAAAACTATTGTATTGTAAACATGATTGATTATGTAAAGATTTTGCTTTTGTTGGTTGGGTTTTAGTTCATTTCTTTAGTTTATTCCGTGCCTGGCCCTTCATTCTCACAAACCATGGACTGCAGTGATTTATTGTGTTGCTTATATCAGAAGTTCTATTTTTACCAGTTACCAAAACATCGGTGACTTAACTTGGCAAATATGTCAGTCCCACAAAATGGTGCTTACAGGCTTTAGAACTGCAAGATGAATTGTAATGAAATCAAAATTAACCTAACCCTGTAGTCTGAAATATGATCCTTATATCAGTATTTCAGCCTTTTTGTCATTTATTTTGAAGAAGTTTATATATATTAATTGCAAATCTAATCACAATGCTTGTCAGAAAAGTCATAGTTAGATATTTTCCCCAAAATTGTTCAGCCCTACCTTATACTTTCATGTTTTCTAGCTCAAGAGTACACCCTTTACACCATGAGTGTATTGTAAAAGCAACGTGTGTGATGCTATCCAGTTAGTTCAGTTAATTAGATGAGAACCATGTGGATGGAATTGCCAGTTGTTTCTCTATCGTGGTGCCAAGTGCGAGAGAAGGGGCTATTGTGGACATAGCTAACAGCTAGCTAGTTTGTTTAAAATCTGGTACAGGGCCTTTAAAATGATAATTGGGTGAAATAAAGTATCTGCCCATTCTCATTTTCACAGGCTATCGGCATGTTGTTTCTTTGGTTATTAGCATATATATTGGTTTGACTCGCTTGTACTAATTGCAATGCATTTAACATGTCATTTGGGAGCAGTTGAGCAGCTCTTTGTCTGTCTTCGTCTTATAGCGAAGTGCTTTCTTTGTTCAGTGTTGCACCAAAGAAATTCTTGCAGCGTCAGTATTTTGTTTGCCTTTTGTCACACTGGGTACATTTACATGGCCAGTAAAAATCAAATAACTAGAATCCACAAATAACCTTATTCGAACCCTCTTTACGATTAGCAGTGCGATTCTGTCCAATGCTCCGCCCACAAGCCTACATCACCCACGTTCCCACTTGGCAATTTTCCATAAATACACAGAAAGATACAAAACAATACACTACAAATTCACAAACCTGATGCGATGTGCAGTAGTTTCATTAGCAGAATGCACGCCAATTGTGATGTGATAGCGCTCTGAAGGGGGAGTGACTTAGCACGGAGAGCAAAGGAGCAAATGACTCGTCAAAAGCATCAAAAACAAAAGTGAAACTTATTACACGTGTTAATAAATTGTTCTCAGCGAATATTACATTTTCAAAGCAATAAAAGGTATGGTGATCTAAATATGTGTTAGCAATTAATACCCCATAGAAGTGTAATACCCCCTCCCACCCCCTTTTAATCTTAGAGTTTTTTCTTTTGGTCCTTTTTTGCATAATTATTTTCCTTGTCAAAACCTGCACTGGTATGAACAACCAGAAAGAAATCAGATTACTCACATCAGACGTAGCTGTTAACATGACATTTCAAAAATTGGATAAATCCAAAAATCAGCAGAGGATCATATTTTTGATTCCCAGCGAACATGGGTTTAAACTAAGCAAAACAAAGCGATTACAATATGTCTGCGATAATTGATGCTAGAGTGAGGATTACTGAAAATGATGACACAGACTTCACTTTTTTTCCACACCGTCGCACATTTAAAACCATTTTCAGCTTTTTTCTCTTTTTATCACCGTTTTTTATGATGATGATAATGCAGCGCTAATAAAAATGGCTTCCTCCCGGAGAGCGACCACATGACACGAGGCAGAGCAGTAAAGCATGAACCCGGGTGTCTGATGATTTTATGAACATGTTTACTACCATCCACACTGCGGTCCACTGAGGCTTCTAATAATGAACATCATCAATCAGAATGTGTGTGGAGAAATTCAGATGTAGTAAGCCTGTCCTCATATGACTGCAACAAAGACTTTGGAAATATAAAAGCATTTGTCTTTGTAATGTGGTTTGTAATAGTTGCTAATGGAACTTTGATGAACTTTGATGGCTTTGTGCAAGTTCAGGCTGTACAAGTTCTTTCTTTTCTCTTTTCTTTTTAATTGGACTTAACCTTTATTTAACCCTGATTCAGAATCTACTAAATCTGCGTGGTGAACCTGATTCTTACTGTTTTAAAAGTGAAAAACAGAACTAGGTCCTAAGTTATTACTCAATTTCTTAACGCTATCCTAGCATCCCAGTTATTCACAGTGATGAGTTTATAAGCACGTTTCCCAACTTTCAGAGGCCAGAGTGGAGTGTTACCATCAGAGTAATGCTAACAACAAATAGCATGCTAACAAAGCTGCAACCTTAGTTCCTGGTTCTTGGAAAAAAAAAAAGCTTTATAATTAACGCAGACCTATTTGCAAAATTGACTTTTCAGACCTTTCAACCATGTTATAGTTGTTTCCCCTTCTCATTTACCCTCTCAAAGTTGTATTTGGAGTGATGCACGTTTGAGCAATCTTTAATCACTTATTTTCAAGACGCCATATTGCCGAACAACCCCTGTTTTCACTGCCACCGGCTTACGCCCACTGCGCTCTACTTATTTTGCTGTCCAATTTTATTTTCTTAATCGGTGATACGCATAGGATTCGGCAGCATTGCATAGTCATTTTTGTCACAGTTTTTTCATGTTTATCCCAGTCCAGCTCCGTTTCCCAGCCTGTTCCAGTCAGTCCTTCTTTTGCTACCTCCCTGTTTTCCCTGCAGCTGCTGTTCATTTCTTAATCAGCCCGGGGTAGCCTATATATACTCCCTCTGTTCATTCAGTTCTTGCTAGATTGTTGACCAGTCAAGAGCAACACTCAAGCTCTGTATCTGAAATACTCTGTTGTTTGCGTTTCTGTCATATTAAGAATTACCTGTTTGAAGGACACTTTCTGTTGTATTTACTTAGACTAAGAAGTTTTGCTGTATATTTTGTGTCGCAGTTTTACCTGCGTGATAATTTTGGTACAAACGAAAAAAGATGCCTGGCTCACTAAGCGTGATGTGCAGCTATCCATCGGAAAGGCCAGGACCTTCATGGCTCTTTATTGTGATGATGTTTACAGCGACGTCAGTTCCCATTGGGCGCCGCAGTTTTCTAACGCAGAAGTCAGCTGACTTGTTTCTTTTATTAAGTCGTTTTAGATGAATATTACGATTTAAAATGTGCAAATTCTAACATAATGATCCACGGGTGTCATAGATTATAACTATATAGCAGACACAAGCACAATAGGTCTGCTTTAAATGTAAACAGCATAGCACAGTGGTTTTATTTTGACCCTTAGAGATGCTTTTACAATATATCTGTACTGGAGAAAAACAACTTGTACTTCCTTACCTGAAGGCACAACAATGAGCCGCAACAAAGAGTTTATGCAAGCTTATTTGTTTTGTTTGTTTTTTGTTTGTATTTTTCTGTATTTGAACAGGGCACCCATGAAAAGGAGAGTCTCCGTGCTCTCACTGGGCTCTCCCTGTATAAATAAAGATAAATAAGAATAATTAATGGGTAAACGTTGGAAAGTCTTTGCTAAAAATGCATTCCATCTTTGTGTCTGTGGTTAAGACACCATTGCATACTCCAGTCACATTAATATGGCATGGCATCTGGTGTAAAAATCTGCCAAATCACAATGCGACAATAAGCCTACCCATTTCATGTTCATTTTGGTCCCTGTTCTCAATAAACAGTCTGATGTTTCCCCTGGCACATGAAAAGAACTCTGATTATTTACTATGCTCCACAGCACCAAACAAAAGTTGGAGCAGAGTTGTCTTTAGCTGCAGATGGTGTGAGGACGGAAAAGTCATTCACAACGTGTTTTTTTTTTTTCCTTGAGTAAAGCTGGAGGAAGCTGGGAGGCAGGAAGTAATGAACGTTTATGGCAAATGTGCTTCTGATTTGGGAAGAAATGCTACCACTAATAATACGACTGCTCTGACACAGGGATCCTGGCTGCGGTCGTCAGTGAGGAGGGTTTACAACTCTATCAACCTTAATTATGACTGGCTTGTATGCACTTGGTACAGTCAAGTTCGGGGTTGTCGGGGTGTATGCGGTAACGATTAATATCACAATTTTCTCGGCGTGATTCATGCAAACAATTTTACTTTTGCCTTAAAGAGGTAAATAAAGTAATCTGCTTCTTCCGAGAGTTCACTGCGATTGGTTAAATTGGCTGTCACTCACTCCAAGCCTTACAGAGACTCACCAATAGGAGGATAGGATGACCAAAATAGCATTGCCTCAGGTATGGGATCGCAAATAAATTTCACAAATCACAAAAATTTAATGTTAGTTGTAAACAATGATAATATAGCCTGTAACTTTTATTTATTTATATACTTGAACAGCCAGTGACCAATTGGGGAATTTTTTTTTTTTTTTTTTAATATATACAAAATCTATAAATTCAGAATATTAATAGAATAGAATAATATCAAACTTTTAATTTTTATGCAAATTACTAATCTTGTAAAATTAATTTGACGGACATCATTCACTTGTCTTAGAGATCAGGAGTTTTTTGCTTCTTTATAAAATTATCAAGTTATCTTTTAAACAGCCACAGGGGTCATATACAGAAGGTTATCTGAGATGTCTATTGATTTTCAGTGGACAGAATGACTCGGTTTGAAGCAGAGAGGATGCAGAAAGAGACACTCAGTGTTTTTATGGCATGGAAGGCTGAGGCAGTCGACAAGATGAGAGTCAAAACAGTGACAGTTACTCAAGAATTTCAATGCTAAAATTGAAGTCAAATATTAAAATGAACTGTGCATGTGAAACTCTTAGCTGTGCAGTATTGAGTCCAGGGCTTTGGTTTTTTAGTGAACTAGTTGGACTAAAAGAGTATTGTGTCATGAAGACGGTTACATAAGCCAGAGATGCTTGATATGCATGACATGTCTAAGGAGGTTCAGATAGTGTGCTAGACCAAGTGCAGCCCTAATGAACGGCAGGCAGCAACTGTGAATATACGTCTACAGACCAATGCAGATTTCTCAGTTTGTAGGTTTGTACTTATAACTTTACATAATCAATTGCATTTCCATTGCACCTTAAATGGTGCGATGGTTTAAAGGTTGAACTGTGAAGGAAACCACTTTAACTTTAATTACACAGCAAAAGAAATTCCGTTCAGTGCGATATCACAGTGTCACTTATTGTCCTTGCTGCCAGTTGCAAATGTGCACATGAAGCTAACTGCCCATAGACTAATTCCTGGCTCAAGATCTGGAGATAAGTACAAGGTGCTGCACTGTGGTCATCCACTGCTACTGCTTCTCAGTGGAGCTCAACAGTGACAGCCTGCTCAGGTTCCAGAAGTAAATTCATAATCCATTCAGTAATCCATTCATTTTTCCCATAGACTTAATAATATTCAAATATTAAGAGTTCAAAGGCATCGCGGAGGCTAACCAGCTACGTGCTAACTAATATCAATAACACGGTTGTTTTAAGTCCAAAAAGGCCGTTTAAAATGCAAGATTCAGCTAAATGTGTTAACAACTTTGTGGTTTATAAAGTTTCAGAAACAGATTTTAAATAAAGTTATAGGTCTTGTGGTCATTAGTTGCCCCATAGCTGCTTATCCCCGAGCGAGCTTTCGAACTTCTATTTTATTTAATTTTTTTTCTTAAAGTCTGAGAAAAATGAATAGGAAATTTAGATCCGGAACTGTGGGGTGTGTGGTCACTGTTGAGCTCCACCGTACAATATTCAAGGACTCAAAAGCAATACTTATGCGTTATTTTCAGTAACCTATTCAATCAGCTATACTCGGGTCTGTCAGGTTACTTATATACTATAGGCTGAAGAATAGCACTAGTAAAACATTGTTGTAAAAGCAAAATTGTATGTTCCAATGTGAAATGTGCAGTGCTTACAAACATACACGCAACAAAGCCGGAGTTTTCCTTACTCAGCTCACAGCACGGAAACCCCTCTAAGGAGGACCACCTGCCTGCTCCCCATGCCCACACACAGAGCCGTGCACGGGGCTGTAACATGCACACAGCTCCAGGCATGTGTGTAAACATGGGGACATTATTCAGGCCATACCAAGCCACTGAGCTCTCACACGCATCATTCAGCCCGGTGTAGAGGCTCACCATTCAAATAGAGATGGTCAGGACTAGCACTGAAGAGAATGCAATAGGCTTCCATATAATCAATCATGGGTTTCAGCTTCCTGTTATAGACCACATTATGAGGGCTTTTTCCCCATTCAAAACATATAATATATAATTTTTAATTGTTAATCGCAGCGGGAACAGTCCTAATTTTTCATTCTTCTTACACTTAGGTTTGTTTCATATGGGAACATTTCAAGCTGCTCATATTTTAAAATTGAGGCAGATGGCAGGTCAGAATTTTATGGTAGAATTTTCTTAACTGTCAAATTAAAGTGCTCCGGTCTGTTTTTAGGTAATATAATTTGGTTAATGTGCCCAGTAATTACTGTGCACTTTATAGAGGAGGTATTTTACTTATATGGGGTATTAATTGCTAACACGTAACATATTTATTAGGTCACCATTGTTTTGAAAAAGCTAGATTTGCCAAAAACAATGTGTCACCCTCCCCTTCAGAGCGCCCGGGGGAGATCGCTACATTACTGACAGTAACATGCATGAATGACTAGGCCTGTCTTGGTAATATCAAGTTATTGTTTGGTGTATGAAAACTGGGACAATATTTTTTGGGGGTCAGAATTTATCGTGTGTACATTTTCTTTGAACTACTGGGATATGTTTGGTTATTTTTAGGCTACATGATACGATTTAAGCCATAAAAGGTTGAATTAATAACGTCTGATTCATTACAGATGCAAACTAAGTACTAAAGTGTTTCATTCTGCTGTTTATTTATTGCAGCCATGATTTTTTTAATGATATTGTAGATTTAGAATAGCTTTTGTGGTTTAAATCTGCTCTTAGGTTTGAGTTAGGTTTGATTCTTCACTTCAAAATTTGTTATTGTGACAGGCCTATGAATGACATAAAACCTCTTCAGGCATGTTTATAATATGAAAAAGTAAAAAAAAAAAAAGATTTGCTTCACAATAGCTTCTAAATGTGGGTTTTATGGTAAATTTAGAAAACATTTGGATATCATGTTTGATTATTTCTTTCAACACTACTGAATTGCTCCCAGAGCTGTATAGGCCCTCCATCTTTCTACAACTCCGACATCAAATTCTAAAATGCGGTGAGCAGCCTAAACTGATCTGTCCTGAGAGAGTGATGCCCCTGACTTGGCTATGCTGTCCCCTCCTCAGCCTATCGCGCACAGAGAAACCACTTTTATGAGCAGGGTTGCCAGGCGACAGTCAGAGAAAGCCTGTATGAGAACGAGAGAGGGAAGTGGCGGTGGAGAAAAAAATAGCCATGTTGTTGCCAAGAGGAGAGCAGAAACCCGAGTGAGCGAGCTGGTGCTTAATTGCGTTTCATAGATAGCATGCCATTCATAGTGGAGTGGAGATACACCGATGGTCAGATGGAGTCCAACAGCCCAAACATTTCACTGTGGCTATACATAACTG
>KN479385.1:0-10616 GCA_000787095.1 Periophthalmodon schlosseri | reverse complement strand
GACCTACAGTGGCCTTCTACCAACCTCAGACTGGTATCTATTGAGGTATCCCAGGAATTAACGTTGCACTGCATAACTTTTCTGGTGGTACTCATCTCTATGTCCACGGAGATGTCATTGCTTAGCCTGAAATGTTCCACAGGATGGCATTTAATGTGTCCATGCGGCATCTATTTGATTACTATCTATTGGTGGCACCACCCGCTTCTCGAATAAATAATGGAGATAAGCAGATGGCGCACCCTTCACCGGAAATGTTCCGCAATCCGCCTTTAATATGAGCTGTCATCATAACATTTTATCACTGACAAGGGCAATAAAAGCTATTCTGACTTTAGGTGAAGGATAAATATCACTGTTTTAGTTAATGACCAACCATATCCACTTTCTGGATCCACTGTTACCCCAGTATAAATTATGCTGCACCCACGTGTGATAGTTACTACTCAGTTACTACTTGGTATTCATCAAAATAGATTTCCTTTTAAATGTAGCAATACATATTGTGGTCGCATTACAGTTTTGCATTGGAACTCTACAGTGCTTAAAGGGCCCATACCTGACTTTATTACTAGTTCAGGTAAATGCTCATTAGACCAGTATTGCAAAAGAAGCTTTTTTAGAAGATGGTACTAAAACAACTTAACTACATCAACCAATGCATTTTAAAATACATTTGTTGGATGGGATCATGAGAATCATATAGAAGCATCTGCTGGCCACATAATTGTTTTGTCCAGTCTGACACATTGTTGGCTAAGAACCACAAGGAAACAACTGTCCCAGACAGTTGTTTCTCTGTCATGGTTCAACATAAGAGAGAAAGAATTAAGTGAGCTGGACTTAACAGCTCATTCTGTATCATACTCTTCACTCATGGACAAAAGTTGGGTACAGGGCTTTCAAATCAGATATTGTAGGATCTAAACTGAATACATTGTAGAAATTCTAGATATAATATAAAACATTATATAAAAATAATTTTAATCTTGACATCAATTATAATCGTATGTCACGTTAAGCATTTTAAAATACATTTGATGGATGGGATCATGAGAATCATATAGAAACACAGGTACAAGGCTTTCATATCAGATATTAATTATTATATAAAATAATTTGAATCTTGACATCAATTATCGTATGTCACGTTAAGCAATACACACTTACGCAAGCTGTCTTCCTCTCCCTTTTCTCCATCTAAACGGCCTGTTATTATCATGGAGCCCTACAAAAACAACATTATTGTCTTTAATTAAGCCAGTGTCCCCCCTCACTCCCCTTTCTCACTCACTTCTTCCTCCATGGCCCCATCACTCTTCTCAGCCTTCCACCCCTCCATCCCTCCATCCTTCTCCGCAGTCTGTGTGTCATTGGCAGCTCTCTAAGGACATTTCCTCCCGTCACAGAGCGCCCATTGTCCCCGAGGTCAGCTGCACAGCACATGCACTGTTGCACGCCACTCTTTGGTTTAGCATGGGAAGCTAGCCGGGCCCCGAGCTCCCATAGGCCAAGTGCTGTTTAACGAGAACAGAGAGGGAGAGAGAGATTGGACAATCGAGAGGATGCCAGTGGCATGGCAGAGTGTGTGAGAATGTGTACGCACTCCAGCAGGCTGTTTGTTTGGCTTTGTTACAAGCTCACAGTGCTGAGATGGTCCCGGTGCGTCTTATAAACAGCCCATAGTTAGATTCTGATGTCTTGTAAATGTGTTTTTACTTTTAGGAGTAATTTTAATCAAGTATTGTATAAATAAAAGTTGTAAAAGACTGGATCAGGTGGAGGGTTAGCCATTATAAACTGGAGATGGAGATAAACCTACACAAACATGGAGACAACATGCAAACTTCCCACAGCCTCGTCTAGGAATCGAATCTAGAACCCTCTTAATGTGAGTCTTTATGCTCTGGCTGCAGCTGATGTATGGAGTGACACTCTTTAAGCTGTGCCAGTGTAGCTCTAGTATGTCACCCCCGGAAAACAAGTCGACGGCTACCTAAGGTTTGGGATAGGGCTCAAAAATTGATTGTTAATCCCCACCAGACATAGAGGGACCTCCCTTTGCCCTGAGTGTAGAGAGAGGCCTGGGTTCTCAGAGTGAGCAAAAGTGAGCAGTCTGCTATTCCCTCAGATCAAGGCAATTAAACTGTACCTGCATGTAGTCGTCGTCATCCTCATCCTCATCCCTGTACTTGTTTCCAGCTAATCTAAAGAACAGTTTGGGAGCAAGAAGGTCATAGGTTCAATTTCTGCTTCCTCCGTGGATCTTGTTGGAAAGTATTAGGTATGGTAAGTATTAGAAATGGATTGTTGCCTTAAGAGACTTTTTATGATTTTGATGATTTAATTCCCCTCTCATCTTTACCACCTTTCTGTTGACCTTGCATTTTTCAAGGTTGTATAGAAAAGCACATTTTAATCAGAATAATATTAGCTGCAAGTAGTGTAGTTTTTGAAGTAAGATTTAGTGTCCACTTTTCCCACTATAAGAATGCAAAGATCAACATCGTACATGCATTTTATTTTACATCAAAGTCTATTTTTTTGTAATATTAATGGCTTGTGATATTTGATGTAATGATTTAAGAGATACAATTATGCTTATTCCTGTTTCTGATAATGAACTATAGTCTGGGTGTAACTCTATATCCCAGCTCCTCCTGTCTGTGCACTGTCTCTGCATTAAACCTGATTCGATTTCACCCCCAGCCCTCGCCCAGTCTGCTCTCACTCCCTCACTGCAGGGTTACTATGGCAACTGCAGATGACACAGTATTTTTTCTTCTTTGTTTATGCTTTTAAATGTCAGAACTAACTGTGCAGACTGGAAGGTCATTTTGAGCTTAGTCAGAGCATTTACAGTTTATAAAACCTTGTAAGTGGACTCTATTTGGCGTTGAATGAAACTTTCTGTAAAAGGCTTCCAGTTCTCTGACGTTGTTGGTAAGTTAGGATATTAGGGGGAAAATAATTTAACAGTTATAACAATTGCTGTAGTAATGAAGTGTAAGAGTGCTTTACAGAATAAGAAAGACATTAAAATCACAATACAACAAATCAAAACATAAATAATCATTCTAAAATTAACATTAAAAGAGACAAATACAGAATAAAAACCTTTCAGTCATATGCACGGATAAACAGAACCGTTTTGAGCCTGGATTTAAACATTGTCAAAGTAGAGGCTTTTCTTACATCTTCAAGAAAACTGTTCCAGGTTTTAGCTGCATAAAACTGAAACGCTGATACCCCATGTTTAGTCCTGACTCTGAGGACTTCAGGGGTCAGTCTCCTGCTGGTGCCCAGAGTGCGAGATGGTTCGTATGGCACTAACATGTCAGACATGCAAGACCACTAACTAAACTCCACGCTTTGAAACTACAACGTGTATGCATTTCGTATTCGCTCCAACACTCCAGGATCAGAGAGCGACTGGCACATGACCTCGTCAAACTGTGAGAATTACACAGAGGAAGTCCATGCAGCGCCGGAATAGCCCTCCTCCTCTCACAAACACGCACACACAAGTACCACTAGGACCACATTCACAAGCAGCCTTCAGGAGCAGGAACCAGGAGAACAGTGGAGAGCTGCCGTAATGGTTTCGAGTGCAGTCAGCTGGCCCTGGGAAAGCATGCACATTCTCTGGCTTTGATTACAGAAGCTTTAAATCCCTCTCTCTCCCTCACACACATATACGCACACACACACACAGTTGCTATGTCCCAGAAGGCCGAACCAGAGCTGAACGGCATGCCTTTAGACAGGACATGCTCCCTCCAAAAAGTTTAACGGGGTCACAGGCAGTTTTGGGCTAAAAATACTCACAGTTCAGTAGGGAGAGACACAAGGCTTTCCAGGTTCAACATTACGAAATATGTAAACTGATAAAAGTCACAAGAGGACTACAAACTGCATTATGAAAATGTAGAGATTTGAGAGCTGGGAAAGATTCCTAGTCGATTAATCGGTCGAGGGTGTCTTAGTTGATCAAAGTTTTGTATTAATCAGCAAATTATTTTATTTAGTTTGTAAGGATTTTTATTTACAACAGCAGAAAGGAAAGGGTATGGAGTGGGCTATCTGAAGATTTGGGAGTGAATTATGAGCTTAATCTGCCGTTTTACATATAAATGCACATTTTCTTTTCTGTTAAAATCATTTTTGAGTCCAGTGTGGGTCAGATACATGGTCAGATCGTAGATAATGTAAAGTTTAAAAGTCAACTACAGCCCTAGTATGCCCTAATATCAAAACTAGATACTCATTTAATTTGAAGTATCGATACTTAATCACACAAATAGGACAGCAGTACACTTTTTCTGAATAGTTTAGTAGGTCTTTGAATACTACCCGGTGGTCTTATACTAGTGTGATATAAATTAAGACAACTTGTTTTGTGTTGATTTTGAGAATAAGTAGAACTAGTGGGGTATAATTCAACTAAAATCATTATTTATATATTTGTCTGTTTTACAAATTAAGTAAAGAAAAAGGAAAAAATTCAACTATGTGACAGTAGTTCAGTTGGTAGAGCGTTTGTCCACTGACCCGAAGGTTGGCAGTTTGAATCCCACTCTCAACGTAAACATCATTTGTGGGAGCTGGATTTGCACAGTGGATCTCGCCGCTCAACCAATGAATACTGTCGTTGTCTTTGAGCAAGACACTTAACCTACCTCACGCCCAGTGTACACTGGTGTATGAATGTGTGTGTGAATGGGTGAATGGCTCCTCGATGTAAAGGACTTTTCCACCTTCAAGGCGCACAAAGCGCTATATAAAAATGTGACAATTTATCATGCTGACAATATGTATATTTAACCATTTTTGCAAACTGTATTTCGTTTACTTTGGCTTATGAGTCAGCTCTTGTGACATGATTAGTGATAACGTAGCAGAAAGTGCCAAAAAATGCATTTAATATATAGTATATGGTAACACAGAGTCAACACCCAAAAGACCACTGCAGCCCCCTTCTGTGTCCTTGAAAGCCAATGTGAGCAACACTGAGCTCTGTATTAGTCCATGACCTCACTAATGCATCTAAAAACACTGCGTCCTTCATCATTGACTGACTGGCCCCATCCCAGTATTATCACTATGTACATCACCGCCGCACACTCCCTTTCCTGGAATCCAGCAACCGGACACTACAAACGCAATCAATAATATGCTAAATCAATTGAAAATACATTTATGCACCTTGGCAACCTTGCTATTGATCCCATGCCATTCTCCTCATCAATGTAAACGACTTTTCATGTATTCATTTGTTGTTGGTTACATGACAAAGACAGCAGTGATCCTATCAAAGATGGCTTTCACAGAGAATGTCACTAAGTCTCATCATCTGGCACCAAAATTGCTCAGTATTTTAACAAAGGTCCTGTTTGAGAATAGTTTATGTTCCTAGCCTCCGGAGTTTGGATGTTTTTGGCATTGTCAGCAGCATCTAGTCACCACATTCTCCAACGTCTGCAAAACCACTTTTAGTTTTGCTAAGGTTTATCAAACTTTTGTTTCTTGTGTGCTGTGGTAGAGTTATAGACTGTATAAAGAAGTGGACTAAGTCAGTGTGATGTCACCAATAGCGATGAGCTCCAGTCAAATGAAGCTCACTGAGGCTAGCAGTTACAGGGGGGGGATTTGGAGCCGAGTTCCATATTTGGAATTCTGACCACGAGTATCATAGCAACTAAAGAGCCAGTCCGAAGCGACACTTTTGAAGGTAATGCCCCTTCCCACCTGCACCGCTGGCTTAGCACACAGCGGGCACTTAGCAACACTGTCAATCAAACCTGTTGCTAATGCTAGTGGGACCAACCTCGTCTGTTATTAATGTTCATATCTTGAATCATGGACAAAATAAAACCACCAGGATCATGTAGAGCAGGTTAATATGAACATTTTAAGACCAAAATGACAAGGCTCATTGGAGTAGTTACAGAGAGCGGTGACAGTTTTTCAGTGTAAAATGAATTGGAGCCAGAGTCGATGGAGCCGGAAGCGCGCCCTTGATCACTCCCTGTTTGGAACGTGGCGACTAGCAGGTTAGCTATGTCCATTTATATATACAGTCTTTGGGTAGAGGTCAGATGATTATTATTCTTGCTAGTAGGCAATCAGATTCCCATCTCTAGATCATGAGATACTCTTGGTCATGCTTTAGGTTGATGGGGTGAACTTAAAGTGAAGGGGCACCAATACAAAAGGGGAAATATCCAGTCACTTTACTAACAAAGTGCTACACAGATTACAGGACAAACACAACTTTAATAGGTTATTTAAAACCTGGGACCTTTTTTGCAATGAAGAGAGTGAATCCTTCAATGGGGAAATCTGAGACTAGACATTGATTGATTATAATGTAGAATTCTTCCAGTTTCTTGCTGCACTGGTCTTAGGATGTTTTTGGCAAAGTCAATACAGTCATCTATATGAATTGAATTACCATTATTAAATTAAACTGATCCGTTGTTCTCTCGTCACCCGCAACATAGATTTTTTTTCATGTATTGATCCTTGTGTACCACAATCCTTCCACTTAATAATACTACTGTCACCTTGTTATTAGGCCCGTCACGATAAATACTACATCGACTTATCGTTCATTGCATGACAGATGGGACAACCATTTTTGGGGGTCAGTATTTATTGTGGGGACTTTTTCTTTGCAGTAGTGTGGACATTTCTGGTTATTTTTAGGTACTGTGACGAGATTTAAGATGTCGGGGTTTGAATAATTAACTTATGTGACTCGTTGTTCCTTTGGCTGTAATCTTCCACAGTATGGGATAAAAAGCATAAATAAAAAGGTTTTAACTCCAGAAAGTTAAGCTGTGTCATTTATAACTTAAAATATAATTGTTTTTAATGAACCACTTAATTTTAGTGCATCGTGAGGACACAACGTTTATCATAAATGCACATTAGACAGTGCTTTTTGTTCCCATCGCCCTGAGGCACCACACTTACCGTAACCTTCCTCACCCGCTGCTATGCATTACAATGACATACCGGGGTTTGCAAACATGACTAACATACGTGATCGCGAGTCTGCATAGGAAGCTACTTGTAATGCTCCGCTCATCCACACTCTATTTCACCAATTACACAGAACTCCACCAAACATGCATACTACTACTACTACTACTGCATGTCTGCTGCAATATGGCTCTGCGTATGTGCAAATATGCTTTCTCACGCCCTTTTCCCATTCCCATGTTACCAACGCACAATAGCTGCCAGCCACTTCACAGATGGCGTATCGTGGTCTGCTTCAATGCATGGAAACGGCTCGGAGGAAAAAAGGTAATCCGTACGTGTCATAGCGAAAGGGATATACACGCAGACATATTATTGCACATTTATGTAAACATGCTTATGGTTTGATAAACCTTGGATGAGAGAAATATTCCATAGTAATGTTTTGATACCTCTAACCGGATTATGAAAGCATAGGCATGTCTAATTGGAACAAATGGGGCAGAGGCATCGCAGTTGTGGTGAAGATCAGGATGGGCCGTGCTGAGTCATACACTGCAGTGGTCTAAATATAGCATTGTGGGTAATGTAGTTTAGGCATATGTGCACTGGTGATCCCCCCTGCAGATGCAGTATTAGTCAGCTGGTTTCAGGCTAAGTTAGTAGACTACAAGAACACTGGGTCACGACTCAAGCAAGAAGTTGCTGTCACTATACATTAAGTTCAAAGTAGCGTTTGCGCCTTGAATAAGTTACTTTGCACTGATCTGTGCAAGTTTTTCCAATGTGAATAATGGAGTTTATGTAGGTTTTGCAGATTTTGTATAGGCTGTATGAACTCATACTCAATTTCTCTTCAGTATGTTAAGTAGTTTTAAAATTGAAAGCATATGCTACACCCAATGTATACAGGTAAAGTACTTGCGTTACTCCAGTAGATGTACAAAACTTCAGATTTATTTTAATAGGTATGAAAACTAAACCTTGATCTGGAAAATAGAATCTGACAGTTTCGACAGCTCACTAGCGCTCTTCCTCAGACGAAGGGGCCCTTTTTACTCTCACACACCTGGGATGCTGTCACGAAGAAGTCGGACTGCAGATGGCGCTGTCGTCCTGCCTGCACCGGTAGGAAGACGGCGCCAAAACCTTTAAATCAGCTGACCGGACACGTCACAGCAACATCACGTCACCACTCTGAGGAAGAGCGCTAGTGAGCAGTCGAAATGGTCAGGGATGAAAACAAACTAAACCTTGGTCTGGAAAAAGAATCTATTAAAATAAATTAACCTCAGATTACCAGACCAGATTAACCTAATTGGACTAAATTTCAGATTTGTTTGTAAAACTGCTACGGCTACTACTCCTTTTACTGACACTGCAAATGAAAAAATAGCATCTTGGCTAATTTCCAGAACTGTTAATTAAATAATATGCTTTGTCCCTGAAATAAGTGAATAAAAATAAAAACTACTACCACAGTAAGGGCAGTCAGAATAATCAATTTTGAAGTAAAAGTCCCAGCAACTGACCCAGTAACCGTAGAAATGCATTTCTTAAGACCATATGTGTGAAAAAAATGCGCTTTTATTAGCTTATCAATAACATAGCTCACTTTTCACCGCCACACAGTCTTTTAAATATTATCAATTTTAGCACAACTTGACAAAAACCCCTTGAAGATGTACTTGGAGCAGAAATGGTCCACGATTACTGTTTGAGTAACCGGGACTACCACGGCAACGTTGTGCGCAGAGCTAATGTTTTTTTCTTGTGCAACATATGTTTTGCAGGTCATGTTTTAGGTCATGTGAGTTAGTTCACTGAGAGGGGAATCATTTCTTGAATTGCTTGGTTGTAACAAAATGTGGTCTTGTTCCGGTCACCAGCGTAGCAACAGAAGTTAATTTTGGTATCACTTTTGATCTGAATTGTAAAGCCCTGACCCCTCTTTGAAGAACAGAAGAAAAGAATGTGTGTGAAATGGGACCATGGTAAATAGCCTCAGTCATGCTGCGTTATGATTGCCTCTCTGTTACGGCTGCGCTCGGGGCTGTCAGGGCTGTTTGAGGCTATTCCCATGACAGAAAACAAACCATCTCCACTGTGTCCAGCAGAGCGGTGTCAGGGGAGATCAGAAGTGAGACATGAGGCTGGCAGACCTGAACATGGCACAGATACAATAACAGCCTCCACCTACAGCATAAGGAGAGACAGGAGCGCTCGGATGTAGGCAAATGTTTGTGTGATGAAGCCATTGTAGTGGGGGTAGGAAAAACAACTTCAAGGTACAAATAAGGGCCTAGTATCAAAATCAAGTTTAACATTTTAGTATTGTGACAGCTCTAAGGAATAGAATTGATACTCGATACAGATTTTGATGCCACAGTTATATTTTTAAAGATGCTCTTTTAAAAAAATAGAAAATAAAGACAATAGACTAGTACTATAGTATAATAGTACTTACTTTCTGTTACCATGTGGGCTGCTAGTTCAAAAGCTGAAGATCATACTGAAACTCTTAGTAAAAAGAAAAAAAACTTGATCTTTCCCTGATACTTGCCCTAATGAGTATCTAGTTCTGTATAATATATTGTTACTACGTATTGCAATTGGTTAGATTTGCAATATGTTTTCAAATCTAGATAAAAACTGTTGCCCCTCTCTCCGTAAATGCTGCTGTCAGACTCGTCATTCTGACCTTAAAATGTTCACATTAACCCGCTCTACTTGATCCTAGTGTTTTTATTTCATTATTTTGTCCATAAATCAAGATATGAACATTGATAAGACAAATCAGGTGGCTTCTTTCCTCGAGTTCACTCCCGCTAGCGTTAGCAACAGATTTGATTCACAGCGTGTTACGACCCAACTTATCTAAGGTCAGGTTAGTGACAAAAAACAAGATGGAAAAATGGTAAAGTAAAGCAGTACATTAATAAACAGGATTGTAAAAGGGCAAAGTAACAAAAATGGACTAAAACATTAACGTAAATGTATAAAACAAAAGAACCTAAACAAAGAAACCGAAAATAACATGGCTAACAAATAACAAGTTTTGTCACTTGTTTTTAATTGGCCTACGTGACCCGTTTTCTAAGGGACACAACAGTGTCCCAAAACAAAACAAAACACAAGTCACATAGCCTACAAACAGAATCAAGTGACAAAATAAAAAGACACTAACTTTGTGTGTGAGGCACTTGTTTAGTTTAGACACAAGCACAAACAAGTGACAAACAAAACAAATTGAAGACACATACAGACTGGCAGACCGGCCACACGCAGGCCGGCAGCCCTGAACAGGTGAGCTGAATCTCCTTAAGTAGGGGAGGCAGCCGCAGGTGAGCCACAGGATTGGCCAGGCTGGGAAACAGTCCTCCAATCATCAGCAAGGGCTCCCACAGCCAGGATTTCATGGCGGAAAGGGGAGAGATTCAGTCACACACCAAAATAACAGGCAAATATTAACAAATGAAAAGAACTTAAGACCTAAGGCCGTAACACAGCGTTGTTAAGCGCTTGCTCTGTGCTAAACCAGTGGGCGGGAAGGGGCATTACCTTCAACAGCCTTGCTCCAGATTAGCTCTTTCGTCCATAGCTGCCACACTCACTTAGTTCACTTCTTT
>KN479384.1:20469-31250 GCA_000787095.1 Periophthalmodon schlosseri | reverse complement strand
TTAATTACGATCTTGTGGTCTTAGGTTGAGCATGTACCCAGCGATCCAGGCGCACGTCACGACAGAAGTGCCTACTGTCTACATTAATAAAACATCTCCTAAAGTCAAATAAGAGAAATTGTAAATAATCCAATACTGTTGGAATACAACAACACAACAAATTGAAATACAAAACTGTAGGCCTAATGGTTCTATGGCCCTTACGGCTCATATTTCTTTCTCCAAAAACGTATAGTACAGATGTCCTAAAGTAGGGCAGGCGATGCCCCGCTGCTGCTGGATATTTTGGAGCACATTAATCTGTGGCTCCCTCGTGTGGACACAGGTTGCAATTACCGACTTGAAGCGTTAATGTCAAACGTGCCTGAAAATTAGAGATGGGCAGCGATTAATTATTTATTTATTTTTTAATCACGATTAATCGCATGTTGTGCGCAAAAGTAAAAAAAAAAAAACCAACAACAACAACAATATAATAAGGCTCCTAAATAGCACATTTTACGCTTAAATAAACTGTAGTGTTCATCCAGTGTTGTGCTGGTTTGACTTGGGTATGATTTTTCTATGTATCTGGGACTAAGTTATTTGAGAATGTCCAAATAAAAGTGAAAATAATATAACAAGGCTCAGTATTGGCCTATTGTATTATTTTCTACTGTCCACCTTCAAATATAGGATTGTAACGTTATTTAACCTTTTGAAGCTGGACTTATTTTCCCTGTGGTTGCCCTGTGAGCTCTGCTGCTTCTTTCTGTTCACTATGAGCCTAAAAAAGAGCTGCTAAAGTCCTGGTTTAGTCTGACTTTAGTCCTGGTGAAGGTCTGGTGAAGGTCAGTCCTCCTGTTTAGTCCTCGTTTAGTCCTGGTTCAGTTCTGGTGCAGTACTAGTTCAAACTATCTCACTTCTTACTAAACATGTGGGATTTTAACATCTCCGTAGTTTTCAAAATAAACATGATTGACACGTGCGGTAAACTCCGCGCGTCAGTCTCGGTGCGCAGACTTTAGCGCCATTTCTCCTGATCACTCACTGTTTTTAGAGATTTTAAAAACTCAGACGGAGGTGGACTTGCTTCTGTCGCGCGCTCTGTGCAGCAGGGCTCTCGTCGTCCAGTGCACGGACACAGCGGACCCGCCCCCTTTGTGTATGTGTGTGTGTGTGCTCCTCCTCTGTGTGTGTGTGTGTGTGTGTTTGTGTGTGCTCCTCCTCTGTGTGTGTGTGTGCTCCTCCTCTTTGTGTGTGTGTGCGTGTGTATGTGTGTGTGTGTGCTCCTCCTCTGTGTGTGTGTGTGTGCGTGTGCGCCCCCTCTGTGTGTGTATGAAAGAGAGAGAGAGAGAGAGAGAGGAAAATGCGCGCGCAGCGGCCCACAGACCGGAGCGGGCTCTTTGATCCTGTGCGTTTGACAGACACACGTGACCTGAGTTAACGCGAGACACAATAATTAATCGCGATTAATATTTTTTTGAGTTAACGCGATATAACGCGTGAACGTGCCCAGCCCTACAACTAAAATGGTCAAAGTCTCCTCTGTAAAAGTATTAAGTATTAAGAAAGCAAATACTGTGTTAAAGTCAGTTTTGTTTAAACATTTAATGGAAATATAAAAATAAACATTTGTGAACACTGCAAATCCTACACTGCATGTTTTGATATTAACAGTTCAATAAAATATATTGATCTTAATTTACAACTGCCGTAGTAAAACATATCACTCCTCCTCACATTCTCCAGTCCGTGTTTGTTGGACGGTGTGTGGGTTTCTTCTTTCGATTTCTCCTCGAGGTGCCTCCTATTCGTGCTGGAGGAGGGTGCGCTTTGTACTCTTCCCCCGAGCCCAGGTCTGAGTCCTGGTCCCGCTCGCTCCAGGCGTCTGGGACGGAGGGAAAGTCCTCAGGAGACTGCGCCGGTTGCCCGTACACCTTACTCTGCAGGTCAGCTATGTCGTTACGAATGTCCGCCATCAACAGAAGCAGGAAGTCAAAAGATCCCGGAGGCCCCTGGAGACAAACAGAACACAAACACATGTTCAGATCACACAAACGACAGGATATGTTTGAACAGTATGTGGGCATGAACAAAAACTTTTAATGAACGATTTCTGCCAAAAGAATCTTTAAACGTTTGGAAACACGTGGACACAAAAGTAAAGTGGAACATAATGTTGAATTTCAATGCGGTTATTTAGAATTAGCCTCGGAATATAGTAAAATGCAGAAAATTGAGGTGGTTTGGCAAATACTTACAGAAATTTTGACCTCCATTGTGTTTAAGGTTTTCATCATAAATCATAGTTTTTGCGAAGACAGTATCACAAGGAAGGGAAATTCAAAATTGCAGTTCATTTATTCTTAGAAATATTTATAACCATTCAGATCTGATGTCAGTTAATCATTGAAAATGTGATACGGGAGGTGATAAAAAGCTGTTGCAAGCCCTTCAAGTAAAAAAAAACATCACTAAAAAATGGTTAAATCCTGCTTCAGTGGACGGCTTTTTATTAGGATGGAAAAGCTAACTTACACAATAAACATTCAAAGGAACACATTTTATTGTATTTGTATATTTGGAACAAGTGGATCAAGTGTATCACCCCAATTAGAACTGATTTTTTGTGACTTCTCCATTTCGGGTGAAGAATTATTTTATCTTATTGTACACTGCATATACACTTGCGTTGCATTTCGTTTCTCCTGTACGCTCCCCGGTTCTTGTAAGTAGTTTAGCTTTTCCTTTTTACTTTTTTAATATACCAAAATGGGATGGGACCAAAGAACATGGTATAGTTACGAAAAGCACTTTTAAGGGACTCTGAGTAATAACGCTCGTTTCGTACTATATTTGAACTGGAAGGAATGTGTCTGTACAATGTGTGTTCTTCCTGAATAAAAATGTAATGGAAAAAAAAGAAAAAAAAAGAAAATGGGTAATGGTATTTTCACGGTTTACGAAGACGAGGAATACTCTTTCTTCAGTTTGGGCGAATTACTTTGTTCATATCAACTAGTAGAGAAAGTGTAGCATCAGGACAGATAAGTGAAGACAAATACGAGTCTTACTGGTGGTCCAGCGGGCCCCGGAGCGCCCCTGTCCCCCTGTAGAATCAAAACAAATATTTAGCTTAGATGAATTACAGTGGAAAACGAAGACATGGGAATAGAAAGTAAAATAAGATCGACACAAGAAATGCTTTTAAATTGTGCATTACACTGGGATTACATGGTGCCTCCACGGTCCCTACAAGTGTAAAATGCAAAACAAATACCAACAGCAAAGCAGACAAAAGTAAATAGCTTTAGATCAAAAAAATAAAAAAAAAATAAGGTTGAAGGTTTTGTCTACTTTGTTTAGCTACTGCCAACATTTTTGTTCATTTTATTCAGTCATCAATATACATGAATCTATTTTATTTTTGCTGCCACTCTTACCTTGATGCCATCTCTTCCTGGAGCACCTTGAGGTCCCTGTAAAAAATGTCAGTTTGTAGTCAAATAATATCTACTTTGAGCAGTTTGGTTACTCAATTTAATAGCTAATTATTCCACTCTGCCAACTGTAAGTCATTATAAAGATTATGACTTGAGGCCATAACTAAATAACTCTTCTGAGTTTTCATGAAATGGCAAACCCAGTATAACTGTGTCCTGGCCCTATGTAAAATAATGAGTCAGACTTTAATTATCCCTTTAGAACCTGCTTGATTCGTCAGTCAGGACTTGATTGACAGCACGCAGACGCACACTTCCGTCAGGGCATCTGTAAAAGTGTTTTTTCTGTCCCTGATGCGACTGACTGCAGTCGTTGATAGGCTGATTTATCAGCAATAGAACTGTGAAAATACTGCGGCTTTAATATGACATTTGCCACATCCTGCACATTCTTGACTGGGAGCCCACTTGTCAACACAAAGGTTTATACTCACAAGAATGTCTTCATAGAGACACAGTGAGCCAAAAACAACAACCAAAGCCCTAAATGGATTTGCCTCACTGTTGTTATTGCCATTACCATGCCACATCTTTTACATGTCACACTCATCTTTACAAAACAGCCTGATTTCAGCCAAATCAAGCTCTCTGCAATTATCTCTTTGAACTCAAAATGGCTGTATATACTAAGGAATTGTAAGAAAGTCATAAAACAGTATTATAAACAGTCTCCATGTCCATGAAGCCTCATTCAGTACAAACTGTATGAAGATTAAATTCCACAACTATCAACCTAAGCAAAAATAATCAGAGTAACAACATCTAGATAACAATAACATCATCTTGTGCAGGGAATAATACACCTGATGAAACAAGCAGTGGGAATGTACTGACCACTGGTCCTCGTGGGCCTCTCTTGATGTGGAAGAGGTCCGGTGTCGGCCCAGTAGGGCCCATCAAACCCCTCGGCCCGGGTGGGCCGGGAGGGCCAGGTGGGCCGAGATTTCCCTTGAGTCCTTGTGGTCCTGGTTCTCCTACAGCGAGCCACAGTGAGATGGTCACTGAACACAGCAGCAGAGAAGAAACACTTCTTACCTTCTAACACTTACCTGGAGGCCCAAGAGGCCCAGGTATAAACAAGGGTGATCCCCGGACCTTCTGGCTCGTCATCTGCTCTGGGATCTCTGCACTGTTAGACAGCACAGCCATCTGTAAGAACAGAAACTATTCAAACGGGCAGTGCAACATAAACCTGCTGTTTACTGAAACTGAATTCAAAATCTATACATTGGCCTTACTGTCAACCATTTTGTTGGGTAAAGGTCATTTCTGTTTTTACTTGGGTACATTTCAGTAACAAATCATGCAAAGAAGATGCAGAGTAAAAAGGCACAGAGTCAGCTCATTATGCTAAGCAACATTTTTGGAAGAAAACAATTTTTGATCTTTGTCTAATGTCACATGGGAGTGACAGCTCCACATGGAGCACATGAAAGATTCTTGCGTGAGATGAAAAATGCTACGTACATTTGCAGCACACATATGTTAGACATATCTGAGTTAGGGCACAGGCCCTAACCTGTAACCCCAGGGCACAGGTGTTTAAAACATAATGCTTAAGCTTCAGTAATGTCAACACATTCTGTCAGACACTGACATAATTAAGCTGCAGTGTTCCATGTTCCACTTGTTGATTCGCTGACACAATGGAGAAAGAGATTCACATAGACCACACAGCTTTCAACAATACATGACGTTTTAGCTGTGAGTGTGTTGAGGGCCACTGAGGCCAGGTAAAATCAAATCACTTTTTACAGGTTTTACATTCGAACCCTAATGCAATGCCCTGCACAAGGCCGACACGTGACACTGGCCATGAGCAGAGATCAAACCACCACAGCCCCTGAGCAACATTAAACAGTTGTTTTGTTGATTTTAGGATGTGCTGACTGCAGAGTGTCTGCCTTTGTATGAACTTATATATTTACAACAACCAACAGGAAAAAATGCATTATTAACCTTCTGTTTGAGATGGAGGACGGACAGCTTGATCTGGTGGAAATCGTCACAGGTCGCTGAGCACGTTTCAGCATTCATGACATTTTCAAAAAGTTTCACTACATAAAACACAGAAGAAAATAGATTTTGAGAATTCATATAAGATATTCACTGTTTCATATCACAGGATTATTCACTAGAAAAACAATTCAAGGTTTATATTTTCTATTTCAGAAATGTTATTGATAATCTCAAAGGACTTTGTGGATTTATCCACCAGGTTATATGTTAAACCACTGAAATAACATTTTGGTCACATTCATGTTCAGGGCATTCTGAATAAAGAAAAATGTAAACCTGCGGTAATGAGGCCTCCGTTACAACTGCATACATTTAATGCATGAACGAAAGAGTCTGGACACTACCTTCTGTGCAGTGTTGGAAACAGCGGGACATAAAGCAGAACCATGACTATACATACTCCGCAGCTTCGCCTGAACGGTTAAAGTAATGGAAGATAAAATGAAAGGGGGAAATTACAATTCCACCACCTCTGACTGCTTCATTGGCAACCGAACCTGGAGAAAATCCCCTTTATCGCCTGAACATTTGTGATGTTGTACTCAAATGCACGGAGCAAATGAAAAAAGACTTGGAGTCACAAGGTTAGCCATGTGCCAAAGAGACAGAATTGTTCTGACAAGTTCAAAGACCGGAGGTATAATGACTACCAGGTGTCTGTGTTTGTCGCACCCCCAGCCCCACGTTTCTCACAATGCGATTAATAACACTGGTCCAATGTGCCAGTGAAGAAGGCCTCTCTTACCTCTCTCTCCAGTGAAGAAGGCCTCTCTTACCTCTCTCTCCCGTGGAGCACGTTTTCTTATCCTCCTCCAGGAAAAAGCCCTTCTCACATTCACACTTGTAGCTCCCGAATGTGTTGATGCAGATCTGAGAACAGACGCTGCTTCTGTCTGCGCATTCGTCAATGTCTGTTCAAACAAGTTACATCATAAACAATAATACACATAATAACAGATAAACGACAGCCATTACAGCAATAAAACGAACATGTAAACAAACTAGCTGCAACTACTATATATGTATAATAACTGTGAGAATTTTATCATCTTCTTTCATAAACCTGTATAAATGTATTAGACAAAATGAAGGATTTTACTGTTTGGTTCTTTGGTTCCAGTGTCAGTAATCATGAATTATTGTTAAATCGTGATGTTGATGTTGTGATAACCCTAAAAGTTATATTTAGAGTGTTGCGGGGGTGACTGGGGAAACAGATTAACACATTAACACACACATAACACACTATTATGAATCTTGAATATTGCGTAATGATGCAGGCGATGCAGGTCACGGAGAAAATCAGCAGAAACAGGCACCTCTACCTAGACAGTAGGGCTTCTCCCGGTTTCGGTGACGTTCGCGGTCATACCGGTAACCGGGGTAACAGGTGCAAACGACGCGTCCAAAGTGGTCCGTGCACTGTTGCTCACAGGGGGCGCCGGCGCACACATCATAATCTGGGGAAAAACACTGTCAAGTGAGTGAAAGTACAAGACACGGCATCAGTGAGCCGACCGTCCCCTACCTTCAGGAATGCACTGCCCCAGCACAAACTTGAATCCTTTGCAGCATTTTTTTCTGGTAAAAAGATTCATATATGGCATTTACAAGCTCAGGTAGTGGACCAGCATCTAAGGGTTCACACGCAAAACACACTCACACTCAAATATTTATGTTAATCGGCAATGATTCAGAGTGCACTGTTTAAGTTTTAAGGATTTACAAAGAAAATAATTGTGTTTTTTGTTTACATTTTTGCGTCATATCACCCAGTCCGATAAAAAACTTAGACTAACATCCATTTGAAGCATTGTCCCTTTAACACAAAGACTCTGCTCCATAAGTGTAACCAGGTGCCATTTCAAAAACACAATAATAGTATGAAGTAATCGTAAAACAGGTGCTGCACTTTGAAAGTGGCAGTATATATAAAGATGATGGATTTTTATTCATCCACCAAAGTAACACACAAAAAAGAAAGAAAACAGAATAACAGAAATAAATGCATAACTTTGCCTTAGATAAACTGTATATTTCATGTCCAAATTACAGCCGTACGAGGATGTGCGAGCGCTTGGCAAACATCCACCCAAAAACTAACAATTATAGGGAGGATGAACAGTGAAACAAAAACAAGCATCTACGTCCGGCTCTCACGTTTCACTTTGAATCGAATGTCGCGTTTGAGTTCACTCCAGTGGTTTAAATGTCTCTCTAAATATGCACGTATTTGACCTGTCACGATAATTACTATATTAAATTCTCGTTCAATAAAAGCTAGAACAATATTTTGGGGGGCTTAATATTATACACATTTTCTTAGTCATCGTTGGAAGATGTTTGTTATTTTTTGCAACACGAGCTGCTCTATGGCAACAGCACAATCGCACCATTCTGCTATTCATTTATTTTTTCCAGTAAAATTGAATGGCTGCGTCCTGCGAGTCTTTCTGAGGAACGCGGCGAGATGGCGGTGATTCGACCACTAAAGTCTCGTGCTGATAAGATGCCTCGCTCGAGGTCAGCGCACTCCGACAGAGAATCTTAAATCCAGATGCGAGAGATATGAGCGCAGTCCGGGGGATGGCCGCGCTGACGGTGATAAACCACATGTAAAGAGCAAATCGATCTCCACATGAGTCAATACAATATGATAAGAATCGTAAATACAGAGGCGAACTACGCAACTGGAGCTTATTTTAAGTCAGGTCATGTTGTTTAAGCATTTCAAAGATTTCCTGTCAAATGATTATGTTAAACTATTATGTCAACAGCTAATCCCATAATGACTTTTTGCAATTCAACCGCCTCTTACCAGAATGTTAAGTGGCTCAAGTAGAGAAAAGCAAGTCGGACATGTTACGTTTAACCTGCCAATACATGCGATCAGTGATTTCATGTCACGTATCTTTATTTCTACGGGAAGAGCCCGACGAGAGGACCAGAGTTTCCATTTAACACATTAAAAACAGGGGCATTAGTGGCACTAATCTATCCACTTTTGCAGGTCCTTGAAATGTGTTTTTTGGGAAGCAAAATAACTGAAAGCTTTTTTTCCCATTTCAGTTCTAGTGCGGCCAGTTTTTAGACGTAGACAATCATGAGAGCTTGTATTAAAAGTTCTTGTCCACCTCTTCTCTTCCCCCTCTCCCCAATACTCCTCATCCTCTCTCCTCTTCTCCTCCCTCACTCCTCCTCTCACCTCCTCTCTATTGTTCAGTTTTTAAACATAGACAATCATGAGATCTTGAATTAACAGTTCTTCTCCAACTCTTCTCTTCCACCTCTCTCCTCCTCTCTCTAACTCTCCCTCTTATCCTCCCTCACTCCTCTTCTCCTCCCTCTCTCCTCCTCTTCTCCCTCTTACCTCCTAGCCTCCCTCTCTCCTCCTCTCTATTGTTCAGTTTTTAAACATAGACAATCATGAGATCTTGTATGAAAAGTTCTTCTCCATCTCTTCTCTTCCTCTTCATGATATTTTGTATTAAAAGTTCTTCTCCCCCTCTTCTCTTCCCCCTCTCTCCTCCTCTCCCTCTCTCCTCCCTCTCACCTCCTCTCCTCCCTCTCTATTGTTCAGTTTTTAAACATACACAATCATGAGATCTTGTATTAAAAGTTCTTCTCCACCTCTTCTCTTCCACCTCTCTCCTCCTCTCCCTCTCTCCTCCCTCTCTCCTCCTCTCCTCCCTCTCTATTGTTCAGTTTTTAAACATAGATAATCATGAGATCTTGTATTAAAAGTTGTTCTCCAACTCTTCTCTTCCCCCTCGCTCCTCCTCTCCCTAACGCTCGTTCTCTCCTCCCTCTCACCTCCTCTCCTCCCTCTCTCCTCCTCTCCTCCCTCTCTCCTCCTCTCCTCCCTCTCTCCTCCTCTGTATTGTTCAGATTTTAGACGTAGACAATCAGGAGATCTTGCACGAAAAGTTCCCGTTTCAAAGTTCAACAAACAGGCGAGATATTGAGTCAGTCTGTCAAATAGTCTCTTATAAATACATTTTTCTTTCTTTCGTTATCTTTATTCATACAGGGGAACCCAAGGAGAGCGCTCGGGATCTCTTTTTCATGGGCGCCCTGTTTAAAATACAATACAAGCAGAAAAGCAAACCTAACAAACGAGTACACAAGTCCATATAAAACATTAAAAACAGGTGCAGGTGTGTGTAAAAAAGTTTGTGTCACCAACGCATCCACTACTGAGCTCGGCCTATATTTATCCCAGTTTTCAAAAGAGCAAACTTTGAGAAACAGCAAGTCTCTATAGGTATCAATCTTAACTTAAACATTTGTTCTTAGAGACTACAATGTGATTATTTATCCACCTGTGCCCGATTTGACCCTAACAGTGTTTTGTTTAACTGTTTCACTCCATGGAAGTCTGACCTTTGCCAATCTGCTCAACCACGAGGGCTTAATTATAAACAAACATCTTCCCTTTGGTCAACGCGGTGTCCTTGAATTGAAATGGAAAAAGAAACGATATGAGGAAGTTGGAAATAAGACTGGGCTCTGCTTGTCAAGCGTCCATCATAACTTAAGTAATTATTAATCAACATATAAAGTTCCCTGTGTGTGCAACTTGTGATGACACGTTACATTTGTACGGGAAAGAAAAACACACATTATCCTATTCCTAAAGTCTTATTATGCAGTTAATGAACTCTTATCTCAAATAGTTATGGAATCTGTAAAAGTGAAATGGTAGTAACAACATTCATGTAGATTCACGGTAATATCATGAATTGGTAGTTTATATTTGATTGTAAAAGCAAGAAAAAAACGCTAAAACCCGCAAATACACATGGGATAAGTACAAAAAAGTTATTAGGGGTTTTATGAGTACACAGCGCACATGTTCTGATGAGCCTGAATGCTTTTTTCAATGGGCTGCACTAAGAACTCTTGTGTGGAAAGGTCAGTTTGTCTGCTAAAAATACACAGGCAGGAATCACTGGTATTGTTGTTTACCAAAAGTGAGGCAGTCCTTTCAGGAATGGTTCGGCTTACCCCAGCATTTCCTGCAGCCTTTGAAATATGAAAACAGTAAGACACTATTGGATCTGAATTACATTAAAACAGTTTGGGGGGAAATGCCTGGAATATTTAACTATATTAGAGTAGAGTGCTTTTGTCAAATAAGCTGACACTGTCTGCTGAAACCGAGCCATTTCAGACAACAGTTAAAGTGCTCCGTCCGCCCTTAAGCCCTGAGCAGCAGAGCTCTAAGTGAAAGCTAAAGGGACATGTCAAATGCCAAAGCCTCCAACAACAACTCAG
>KN479384.1:0-20414 GCA_000787095.1 Periophthalmodon schlosseri | reverse complement strand
CAAGCTTTAAACCGGGGTCCAGACAAGCTGTGGAAATGACAGGTGATATCTGTGTTTTGTCTTCACACAAACATCATCATCACGCGCACAAACAAACGAAGCACACGTCCGAACCTTCAAAATATTCATTTAAAGAGGGGCTGTTTGTTTAACCACGCTGCATTACCAAAAGGCACTGGTTAAAGACCCACGACTGTCTCCACTGAATACTGTCAAAACACACGACTCCATTTGAAATCACTAATTCCAGATGTGCTTTAAGCAAATCATCTTTTAAGAGTAATTCAATAGTACAATAAAAGCCTCATTATGTCACGAAACTCTGTAACTATAAAGTGCAAGTTATGTAATATAATGGAATTTAAATTGTAACACAGGTTTCCATTAGAGCACAATTTGCATAGACTTAAACTGGACAGAAAAACTCTTTGGTCTTATTTGGTGGTTAAAGGTGACATAAGCTACAGGCAGCAGATGATCCACCTTATTCTGGAAGTTGCTGTGGACGCTGCCTTCGCTTCGCTGCCGATCTTGACGGTAAATAAGTTTTAAGGGACTACAAAGCCTTTTTAAAGCCTCCAAGAGAATCGGTGCAGCGTTGAGTTGTTGTTGCACATAAACATTGAACATTTGACACAAATCAACCAATTTTATGTCACTTTTTAGCGGCAAAACTTCAAATTCTCAACTGAAATGAACGGGATTCCCACTTAACTGCCACCACATAGAGAGCGTGGTTTATTAGCATTTATGACCAACGTGGACGGGGCCAAATAAGATCAATATGGCCAAAGCTTAACTCAACATAGGTGCCAACCACATGCATGATTACAGTTGAGCTGCTGTACACCTCAATGTGCTACTCCAATGTTAACAGATAGTTTTTGGCTATACACGCTGCGCCTACTGTGCTGGCATCAGAAACATTAACTCTTAAGCTACTACTGGTATTGCAAAAACAAAAAAAACCTCTTACGCTAAAGTATACGTTCTTCTGATATAAAGTATAAAATATCCCAAATATCCCTGTCTGTTTTGTGTTAGAGTCTGGACGTTAAAAATCGCACAGACGAAGCGGAGGGTCAGTGTTAAGTCGTATACAGTGTCTTTGAGTCTGACACCTCAGGAAATTATAGCGTGCACCGCTGTCCGAGGCTTGTTACATTAAATCATCATAAACTTCCATGTGTTTCTAACTTGACTCTGGATGACGGCCAGGTACAGTACGGGAAGCCTCCAAAAGTCACCTATAACCGTTGGAATATTGGAGGTTTAGGAAATAGTGAAGCGTAGAAATAGTTTATCTAGCGATGGCTCAGATGGAGATCACTGTGAGGCAGGGTGGGGCGATGGAACAGACTTTTACGCATTTTTCAAGTCATCAAGATGAACAGGCTGTTTGCTTATTGGTCAGCCTATGGATAATGTGAAAAAAAGTGATAGATATTTTGAGATTGGCGGTTACGATTACATTAAGATTACTCGATTACCTGAGTGGAGTACTTCTTCAGCAGCCTGTATTTCTAGCTTGGTTTACACACAAATTGAAAGAATTGCTGCATTGACAGGAAACCACTCAATCAATCTGGAATCAACTGAAACGTAACAACAAAGCCGCCGCCGTCTGGTGCCTTTAACACAAATCAATAACGTTCATTTGCGGGGTTAGGGAGGCCTGGTTTACACTGGACTGGAGTAGGAACAGGGTTTTCGAAAGCGCTATAGGAAAAGGAGAACTCTAGGCTCACTGTTACTCTGGTTTAGTGATTACTCAATGAAATGATTTAAGTTTGGGTCTGCACTGTGGGAAGGTTGAGTTCCTGAATTATAACTCTTTTTTATGTCTTTTCAAGAGACCTGACAAAATGTAGCTTTAGAATAATGAATGTGCAGACTACGGGGTGTTGTGGCGTTCTCGTTCTTTTATATTTCCACTGGGGCAAAGACCACGTTTTCGCTTTAGAAAATCACAAGGCAAGTTTTGACTTTGGGATTTCATCTTTTTTCACTAAAGCATCATCTGCTGTGACGGCTGCGGTCGTGCTCCTGACTCACCAGTAAATGAACTGTTCTTACGCTAAATGAGTTGGTAAAGCATGTGGCACATTCACACGGTCCAGTGAGCTTGGTATTACTTTAATCTTTACAAAAAAAATGTGTTTTGTAACTGAAATACAACAAATACAAACTACATCAACGGCACAACCCTGTAAACAAACCACAAGCCTATGGACCATGAACTGTGGTTTCATTACATCTCCAAGATATCTCCCAACCGCAGAACCGCCGAGCGTGACTGCAGAGCAAATTCTTAGGAGAAATAAATGAGGGAGGGACTATTACGCCGAGAGAAAGGTGCCAACTTTGGAGCAACTACAATGTGTAAATAAATACGAGCGATTTGATAAGACAAGTATCACCACAATCCCCAAAGTCTGGGTGTGAAGTTGGACCACACAAGAAGCCCACTGTAGGGCCGCTATCTTTGATGTAACACACTGCGATACACTCTCAACCGACATGGGGTCACTAAAATAACAGATTCTTACAGTAACAGAGATAACACGCATTTTCAGGCTTTTATAAACTGCTTTGGATACCTAAGCCTAGAGATCGACTTGTAGTGGAGGAGATTTCGCCACTAACACGACCCGTTTGGTTAAAATGAAAAACACAGTGGAGCTTTATGGCCTACAACGTGAGTACAGTGAGTACCGTACTTTAAACCCTGGAGAAGAAAGAGATTTGTCCTGGTTGAGTTCAAATCAGTCCTAACGTAGACTTGGCTTGATCCTGTTCCAGTCCTGGTTTAGTAAGTTTACTTCCAATTTTGATGTAATCTGCAGGATCGCTGAAAAATGCACAAGTGAAAACACAACTGCCGGTTCTTGAAGACAACATTACAACACGAATAATAATCGTAAAGTCAAATAATTTTGCATAATATAGTCTCTTTATAACAGGAGTAAAAAGCACCGCTTCCTGTGATCACTGTGAGCACTGGGGCAATTCTCTCTACTCTAAAGGCTCGTGATGCTTAAGTGTGGGACCTAGTCTGTGCAAAATGAGCGAAAGTAGGGCTGCTATAGAAGTACAGTATGTTTCAATTATGCAAATATATTTCACTCATTTCCATTTCAACTAATAGCAAAGCTACAGTGCAGGCCTCAGACCCCACTCTCTAATCCACCCAAGCTTTGAACATGTGAAGGCTTTCCTCCCCCTCGCTCACTCACACATTTCTCCTATTCTGTTTGATAATCCCAACGCAAACTGTTAACCTGCGCGGAACACCCAAGTCACAGTATTTCATCAGTATCACAAGACATTATTATAAAGATAAACACAGATTACGTTTTAAAGCCGTGATCCGTCTTGTAATTATGTTTTCTGTTTGACTTTAATGAGCGATACTGACGGCTGTGCGCTTTGTATGTCCTAAATATGAGTTTACAGAGAACGATGGAGAATCTTTGCTGCTGTTTGGACTCTACATCCGTCAGTGAGGAATGCTCCTTAACACTAACATGTCCTCCCTTCTTTCCCTCTGATAACTTACACACCACTGCTCCTGCTTTCTGAGGACCAGCAAGTGGATGGGATTCACACTTTGGCTGACAGAGCACCCGAGCACTAAATCATCATCATTTAGTCATTTAGATGAACTGTCCCAGAAAATATGTAGAGGGATGCAGCGAGTTTAACTCCCACGGTTAGTATCAAAATGCAAAAACATAAAATAAATCTCAACGTAAGACAAGATGTGCGAAATTGTATATATCTTGGTCAACTCTGTCAATGCAATAATGAAATAATGAACACACAAAGGCTTTAGAATAGTGACCTGGCTCATAAATAGCACACACACTGCACAATCTATAATTATCTGTTTTGGAACAAGCAAATGAGGTAAACAGCACTGCAGCGTGTGCAAATCCTATTTATATCATCAAGGTATACAGGGAGTCTATAAGGTCTATTTGAAGTAATGATAATGTGGATGTATACGACTAACACAGTTCACACTAGAGCGGCACGTAGAATTGCACTTGGTCCCAGAAACGAGCACAAACGAGAAGCAGAACTGGTAATTAGCGATCAATGTGTGTGGACTTGTGCAACTAAACGCCCAAAATCCCTTTGTCAAAGCTTTTGCATCTATTTCAACAAAATGACCCGGTTCTATCTATAGTTTTGAGCTCGGAAATGTTACCAGTTTGGACACATTTCCATAAATATTTACAGATATAGTTAGTTAGTTATTTCTCTTCTGTCATGTCTGTTCAAATACAATAAACACATAAAAAATGCATTATGTAGAGTAAAGGAATAAGGGCTGACTTGAAAGGATAGTTTTTGGTGGACTAAAAAAACTACCAAAATGAAATGCCAACAATATTTGGTTTAAACTCGTCCTGGGCAGTGTGTAGAGCTAAAACGCTACAGCAGTAACCACTTAGCACTAGTCTGCTGCCAAGCTGGATCAAACTGCTCACACCATATTGCCTAATTACACAGTACACTGGCATTTACTAAAGTTCTGAAATAGTTTAGATTGTGACTGGAATAATGTCTTGGTTTGAAGACACATCAAAAGGATGCCTGGTCACTGACTTCCCAGACTGATGGGGTCTGGGTCAGTCGGTCTGTGGCAGCTCTGGTCCTCTCTGTAACTTATGCTCCGTGCTCTTTAGTCTCTTCTTCTAATGGCCTTCACAATATGATAAATGTGCCATGAGGAGATTGGGAGGGTTGTACTTTGAAATCCTCTGTATAGTTAAAGGAATTGCAATAAGGCAGCGGTTTAAACAAGTTATGGTGATGATCTTATTATGGACCAAACATGACCATACACTGCCATATCTGAGTAGTACATTGCCGCAATAACACTGTCAAAATAATATTCTTAAGATAAACAGGATTAGGCAAATACTCCAGATCATGATCTTAACAAACTCAGATCATCTATCTGAAGTTTTGGCAATGGAGCGGGTGGATTGGCAGGCATCATCTTGCAACACGCAGGTGAACTGAACTCCCAGGAACACTGCCACTTGGCACTGCACTAACACCGTTTTTCTTCTTTAAATAAACATTGTGGGAAGTAACTGTGACCGCAGTCACTGACCATAAAGCAACATAATTACGTTAAGAGTGTGTCTGAGATTTGAAGATCAAAAGACACATCACTGCTGTGCAGTTGAATCATGTCCGGCAGTTTGTCTGGAAAGAGACGAATAAAATTGGACAAGACAACATGTGGAAAAAATCTGCACACAGTAAACATTCTGCGTGACTGCTGATCTCAAATCTTTTCCCACAATAAGAACAGCAAAATAGATTTGTAATCACAATGGGTGTCTTTCCAAAACAGAATAAAGACATTTCCACAAAATAACCACAGTTGGTTATAATTTGCCTAAATTTGAATTCCATTTGGACCCTACTCAACTATGTCTATGTGAAAAAGCCAGGTCTGATGTTTTTGTCGTCTACTTTTCATGTGCCATTTTCAGTTATAAAGATTATGTTTTAACAGGCTCATTTTCTTTTTAAAAAATGCTCCAAGGTAGGGCTGTGTCCAAAAGATATTTGCAAATGTAATAAAAATATAAACCTCAGTTTGTAAAAAGAATTAAAGAATAAAATATGCATAAGTGCTTAAAGTTGTATTATTACACAATGCACAAAAACGTCATGGTCCCTTTTCATGGAAGATTGTCCTTATTATAATGTCATTTTGACTGATAGGAAGGAACCTAACAAATAATGTCGGTTACCTGTGGCATGTTGTCACTTCTCCTGTGGACTTGAGGCAGGGGTAGATCGTTGTGGCAATGTTATGTTCCGAGCATTTCTCACTGTAAAACGGTGGTAAACGTTGGCCTATATTAGAATAAAGCCAAGTCAAAACAACTTTTATGTCGAAACACTTGAGAGCCCTACCCGTCTGAGACAGCTTCCTCCAGGTAGGACCAGAGTAATCCTCGTGAGAAACACACACAGGTGACAGTGAGCAGGAGAGAGCTGCCGCTGCGCGTAACCAGCATTTCTCCAGTGGACCTGTTCTTCCAGCGACCCACGACTTTGTGGATTGTGAAATGATTTGCGGCTCACAATCCAATGAATAAAGTGCCAACAGAGTGAAACCCTCCCACTCCCTTTACAAATGTGTGATTTGACGCTATGTATTTGGCAACAATAGTGAGAGTATTTTAGGCTACAGTGCACTCGTATAAAATGTAAAGGTCTTACTGGAAATGAAATGCTCGTTAGCAAACTAATAAAAGTAAGTTTCCACGTGATTTGAAAAGCGCTCCCGGTCAGACTGTTCATTGTACAGCCTCTGATCCGTGATACGTGCACTGCCACCGTGTGTTCGTTAAAACTATCTGCCAAGTGCAAATCAAAATCAAGCATGATTTTGATTGACTTTATCCCCAGGGTTAAATTATTTTCTTTTAAGACATGCACTGCCTACCGGAGTTATCCAATATAAAACCTAAAATAATACTCAAGCCTAAAATATGTGAGAGGAATCTTAATTGGCTACTATAATTAATCATTAAAAACATCTCATACAGACCATAAACAATGTGTTTATTATTAAAGACTAGCCTTGTACAGGTCTACACATGATTTCAAACTTGTATCAGCAAGTCGCAGTTTCAAGGAAGGTAGCGAGACTTGGAGGAAACCAAATGGGACGCAGGTCTTCACCTTCCAGCTCTGAATCCTGATAAGTGCATCACTTGTTTAACGCTCCACACTCCACAGCCCGGACTAATGGATTAGGCGACCTTGACCTCACCGTGACCCTGCGCAGTAGCTGATCTGGACACTTGCACCTGCGCCACCCGAAGACGGGCTTCAGTTTCTCGGGAATTCAGTGCGCCTTTAGGGCGTCGAAGGCCGGAGAGCAGCTGAAAAGGATCCCATCTGAAACAAGAGGCCAACGGTGTCACTTACAGCCGCGCGCTTGCGTTCCAATCTGTGAGGTCAGTCAGGTGTGATTTACCTTGACATTAGTCAGAGTTTCTTTTCCCGAGTCACGTAATACAATATTTCCTCATACAATAAAGGCCTCATTTCATTAGGCCTTTTATAAAGAGCCTTATCCGTCCTGTTAAAATGACTCTTGAAGTTTTTTTTGTCTGTTTTTCCGAGCATGGGGATATAAAATGGAATTCCAGTCTCTCCTCACTTTCTACTGAACAGTGTAAAGTCACATCTTGCAGTTTCACTTTTGTCCACATGATGTCTCTTTTAACCAACACATCCGTTTGCCACCTCCTTTAACCACTATCGTCATCATTGCCCACAAAATGGATGACAGGCTTTAGAAATACCAGGGTGCGTCACGACTCTGAGGTGCACACGCTGTGCCATTTATGTTCCACCTGTTTTGAAACCTCAGCAACTTAAGGCAGAGAGAGTGATCACCCGCAGGAGCGCGCACAGCCCGGTACTGCTTCAGACGCCTATGGCAAAGCACCACCTTATACAGAAGAATCTCCTCCCTCCGAGATATTAAATATTTATCTGGGGCTATAGACTGAGGAATATTATTTTAAGATGAATCATCACCATTTTACAAAGAAACTATAAGGAACAGCTGTGTGTTGTGTCCTGTCCTTGTAGCCAAGCCTATAGCCTGTTTTTTGTTTGTTTAGTGTCCGAGCCTATTTTTTGCTTAGAATAATCATGTTCTTTCACCATTTGACCAAATTTGTTGCTGCAGCTACTTTAGTAACAGTACGTTATAATAATTGGAAATAATCTGCCCACACTGACTTAAAAAAAAAAACAAAAAAAAAAACTTTTCCAAGTTAACATGGATTTAGTGAGAATGAAAAAATAAAACTTTTACAGTAGAACTACAGACAAAATAATAGCACTATTTGTTTAGAGTTGACAGCAGAAACAAAACATAAAGTATATTACCACAGGTGAGGCCTACAATAAGCACTTAAACTTGAGAACACTGGGTTTACACACTTCTCTGTGCAGCCTCCTTATTTGTCATTATGAACATTCATGAACATACATGAACATACATGAACATTCATGAACATACATGAACATACATGAACATTCATGAACATACATGAACATACATGAACATTCATGAACATACATGAACATACATGAACATTCATGAACATACATGAGGCCTGTACAGACAGACCACAGACACGAGCCTCTGAGCCGCTCACTGTCCTAACTCTGTGTCTGTCCCTCCTCTGTGCAGCACTGCAGTGGAGCTCTGCACATGCCCAGACTGAGGGGGAGCCACAGTCTGAACTCACTGGAGATGTTCACATCCTGCATCAAACCCATTTTACACCTGCTGGACTCTCTCATAAAGTATTAAAATCCATTTTATAAGAATCAAATCCTAATATGTTTTTATATATTTTTTTCAAGGTCACTATTTTATCATTTGTTGCAAATTATTACATACTGTTACTTATATAGTTGCCTGTATTTAAAGAGCTAAAAGAGGCTTCCTCTCCATCTCTTTTGTATTTGAGTGTAAATATCACCAGTGGAGGCCCACCAGGCTCTAATGACATGCACCACTAGCTGGAGAAATCCCTGTGTGTTGTGACAGCGGGTTAAGGAGCAGTTTTCTGCTGTCATCTGCTGTCACTGCATCTCTGTGTCCGCTCACCAGCACCGGCCGCGCAAAGGTTCACTGGTGACTCACGGGAGGTGCAGCACCGCTCCCCCCTCTAACTGCCCAGTGTGTGTCCAGGAAAGGCAGTGTTTAGAATGAACATGTCATGAGCCTCCACCAACAGCACAGGTATGACCCTGGTGCAGTTATGACTCTGGTGCAGGTATGACCCTGGTGCAGTTATGCCCCTGGTGCAGTTATGAACCTGGTGCAGTTATGACCCTGGTGCAGTTATGACTCTGATGCAGTTATGCCCCTGGTGCAGTTATGACTCTGGTGCAGTTATGAACCTGGTGCAGTTATGACCCTGGTGCAGTTATGACTCTGATGCAGTTATGCCCCTGGTGCAGTTATGACTCTGGTGCAGTTATGAACCTGGTGCAGTTATGACCCTGGTGCAGTTATGACTCTGATGCAGTTATGCCCCTGGTGCAGTTATGACTCTGGTGCAGTTATGAACCTGGTGCAGTTATGACCCTGGTGCAGTTATGACCCTGGTGCCATTATAACTGGTGCAGTTATGCCCGTGGTGCAGTTACGACCCTGGTGCAGTTACGACCCTGGTGCAGTTACGACCCTGGTGCAGTTACGACCCTGGTGCAGTTAAGACCCTGGTTCAGTTATGACCCTTTTGCAGTTACGACCCTGGTGCAGTTATGACCCTGGTGCAGTTACGACCCTGGTGCAGTTAAGACCCTGGTTCAGTTACGACCCTGGTGCAGTTATGACCCTGGTGCAGTTATGACCCTGGTGCAGTTACGACCCTGGTGCAGTTATGACCCTGGTGCACAGGCTTTTTATGTTTTTAAAACTAACTAATTCAAAAAGCAATTCTTTTTAGCTGTGATCACGTTGAACTGAGGTGCTTAAAACTGGTGGAATCTAGGGCACAGACTGCTCCCCCAATATTGTGATCAATAAAAACAGCCTCAGTGGAGTGTCCTTGAGATTGCCCCTCCCTGACGTTCATTATGCCCCCTCCCCTGAATCTATTGCTCACTGTAGCTTGACCCAAGACATACAGTCCTCTTAGAATCGGCTCTTCTGTCTTTCCACCCTCCCCATTCTGACACGCCTTCGTGGAGAAACGAATGCGCTCACGTCTGAGGGACTCTTTTCAAATGCTTGCCAATCTCCCACGTACCATGAATATGTTATGACAATGGGTTTCTTGTCTAAAAGTGCCAATATTTCTTTTTTGCTGAAACCAAAGATACACTATAAAAGGGACATTTGGGATCAGATCAGTGAACGTGTGCTTTCAGACCGGACGGTTTGGCTGAGGTCATTCATGAGAAAGAGGGCTTTCTTCTCTGGTCCCCTCCACGTGCCACCGGACACATCTAAACCAGATTAAATCAGATCTATTATGTAACTGTATGTCCAAGCTACTTTTGGTTAAGAGACAAAACTGTAGACCTATTTGTGCTTCCGCAGTTTACCCCTCATGCCTACGCTACTTGAACAATTATACATGCACTATTCATGTGGTTAGGGCTCAGGTCTAACCCATTTATAGCTCATAACTGTTTAAATGAGTTCTGCAGCATTAGGCAGGTCCTGTGTATGTGGATTTATAGCCTAGTTATGCTCATTGCCGAGTCAATACAGAAGCTTTACTGGAGATGTTCAGGCATTTTTGAATTCTTCAATAACAGTGTTGCTGTAAATGTGGTGAATGGGGAGGGGGAAGGCTGTTAGTGTCTCAACACACACACAGTACACACAGTACACACAGTACACACATACTTTTACAAAACCTCAAATACAAGCTACCACATAATGTTGCTGTCTTATGTTATCATAGCATCAGCTAATTGTGTTTCTAATGTGTCTGTCTCTCATAAACTGGAACTTGCCACAGAACTTGCCACGCTTCCTCTTTGATTGATTTCCTTTCAGAAATGTCATTGATTGGTTAGTCATGCTTCTGAAATGCCAGGACCATGACAACACAAAGTCAAACTTGGTGTGTTGGTGGTGAGCCATTGGACTCAGGAGTTGGCACATTCTGCTATGGGTAAGACTGTTGGTCCAATAATGGCAATTTCTGTTCATATAAAGAGATAATATAATAATGAATAAATAACAACAGTACATAGGACATACAAATGTGACTCTACTCTCCAGATAACTGTGTTAAATATCATATGTCTGAACTCAATGAAGCCTTAAAGAGTTCTTTTGAATGACCATTTTATACTTACAGTTAAAACAATATATTTAACTCTGTCTTCTATAATAGATTTTTGCCATAACCATTAGGGGCTTTACATATTGCATTAACCATCCCATCGAGACCACAGTAAATGCAGCATTCATGTTTGCCTCCCATAAGTGGAACAGAAGATGTTCTGGCCGCTGGGTCCGCTCTCACACCTCAGCCACATGGCCGTTCAAATGTCTCTTGCAGCCACACTCTCTATACACTTGAGCAGCCCTAAACAGAATATACTGAGGGCTCTCATTACATAACACTCAGGCAGCTGCTGCATTATCATTTATTAATGCCTCCTCCAATGGCATCATTCACTGGGCCATGTGTAGGACAGCAATAATTCAGGTGATATGCTAAAAAATTAAGGAGAGAGGTGAAGTGGTGAGGACCTGGTCTATACACTGTATGGAGCCCGTGAACATAAAAATGTCTATATTGTTATTTTGTTGTTTGATATTGTTAAGCTTTTCAATAAATCCCATTGTATATCCCATTTTGATACTGATAATTTAACATTATAGTGAACTGTGTCACCTGACGGAAGAATTTTACCATGAATGACTATAGGAGGGACAAACTGCATTTCAAGACATTATAATTGCCTTCAAAAGTTGATTTATAGCAGCCATGAGATAATGTAGAAGTGTTGCTACGGTGCAGTAGAATGATAAATGTATAGGATGGAGAGGGTAGAGTCCTCAGCGTAATGTGCACCTCAGGGCTGTCTCATCCAACATGGTGTGTCCTCAGAGGCTGGATCAATGCATCTACACTAAAAACAGTAGAATTATAAAAACATAATTGCATGAATGGACAGGTCAATTGTAGTGTGCACATGTAATCAGCCAGCTTCACTCTTCCAGACATTGAAGAGAATGGAGTCCCTGTGAGTTTATCTTCTGTTTTTGCTGTTAAAATTGCATTTCTTTTATATTTAGAAAAAACAAATTCTGTTTCCATTCAAAAGAATATTCTTTGATGGATGTTTGGACTTCTGTATAACACCAAACAGCAGATTTTAATGATACTCCAACTTTAACAGCGGATATACCGGCAAATATAAAACACGTTGTTTGCCTGGCTCTGCATTACAACAGTAATCTGTATCTTATTATAGGAGACGTTTAATGCAATTTGTTTCATTTATCATCATTTTGACTATGTCCGGGTCATCTAAGGTTGTCGTATATGTCACATTGTCCCATTTGTAAATGAACTTGGGGCAGTACATCTCAGTCAACCTTAATGTTCCTTCCCAAAATAGTTTCCCTCTAATGCCAGGACAACACAGGGAACTTTCTAAAGCCGAGCACAGAAAGGATCTTTAAACAAACGATAACCAAGTATGTGGAAATGTATGTATTTTTTTATTTTATTGTTTATTTCATTCATTCATTATCTTATTATTCTGTCATTAAGGTGTCCCCTCTTTCTATCATTAAGGTGTAGCCTCTGTGAAGAGTCTGGGAAGGAGATATTTTTTTCTGGCTCTCTTCTTCAACAAACACAGCACAGGTTATTCATTCAATTCAACTTCATAACTCTTACTTGTGCTTGTACTTACATGACCCATGAAACACAAACACAATATATTCATGACGCTAAATGACTGTGCAATATGAAAAACTTGAGACTGAAAATAGGCTGAAGCAAGTGTGCAGCGTTCAGACCTTCACCTGGTCATGTGTTGTTGGTCTGTATGTGGGCACATTGTGTGTATTGTAGGCACGCTCCATTATTTCATTATGGGGCAGGCTCTGAGCAGCAAGGACACGACCAGGCTAACGTCAGCTAACACAGATGCTATACTTTTATATAGCATTCCATTAGGATAATTATTTTCTATGGTATATCCTGAAGTATTTTAGTATTTGCATTGTGTTGTGTATATGACATTGCGGATAACTCGAACTTTGGCACTAATTGTTTACTTAAAGTCTACCATAATACCAGATTATGTGGGATTAGAAGACATCTGCCTGACAGACAATTTGCATGACTTAAGAAATTCATTCTGTTGACCTAAGGCAGGGACTGTTAAAATGCAGGTTATTGTTGTGAGTGAATGTAGGATGAAATATGCATTATTTGAAGGACGCCCTGATATGATGGTGTTCCCTATGAGTATATTAGATACAGAACTATATCACATAACCTATCAAATAACACTGTGCTTTTTCCCTGAAAGATGAGGCTGCAACCTTTCTGTAAGGACACCAGAACATTTAAGGCAAGGCAAGTTTATTTGGATAACACAATTCATACAGAAAGTGATTCAAAGTGCTTTACAGAATAAGAAAGACATTAAAATCACAACACAAACAAATCAAAACATAAATAAGTATCATAAAATCAACATTAAAAGAGAAGAGTGCAGAATAAAAATCATTTTGAGCCTGGATTTAAACATTGTCAAAGTAGAGGCCTGTCTCACATCTTCAGGAAAATGCTTTAGCTGCATAAAACTGAAACGCTGATTCCCCATGTTTAGTCCTGGTTTAGTCCTGGTTTAGTCCTGGTTTAGTCCTGACTCTGGGCACCAGCATTAGGCCGGTCCCTGAAGTCCTCAGAGTGCGAGATGGTTCATATGGCACTAACACGTTGGAGATGTTCTTTGGTGCTGGGCCATGGAGAGACTTGTAACAAGCAGAGCTGCTTGTTACAAGGTTACAAGTCTATTCTCTGAGCCACAGGAGCCAGTGCAGAGACCTGAGCACAGGACTTATGTGCTCGTACTTCCTGGTCCTAGTCAGGACCCGAGGAGCAGTGTTCTGGATGTACTGCAGCTGTCGTACCTCTCGTTTGGAGAGGCCAGTGAGCAGGCGTTTCCATTAGTCAACCTACTGGAGGATGTTACAATAGTCTAACCTACTGGAGACAAATGCATGGATAAGTCCCTCCAAGTCTGGTTTTGACAGTATATCTTTGATTTTTGCAGTGTTTTTTTGACAAAAACTGCAGATGTTATTGATTTGATGTGGCTGTTAAATTTCAAGTCTGAGTCCATCATTACTCCTAGATTTCTAGCCTGATTTGAAGGTTTTAGAGAAAACCTTTGTGGGTGACTGCCGACACATTTGTTTCTGTGGGCCAAAGACTATGAATTCAGTTTTGTCTGAATTTAGTTGGAGAAAGTTATTTTGCCTCAACACACTTATCTGTTGGATGCAGTGACAGAGTGAATCCACTGGTCCATTCAATTCAGTTCAAGTTTATTTCTATAGCACATTTAAAACAACTTCAGCTGACCAAAGTGCTTCACATACAAGTCAACAAAAAACAAACAAACAAAAATATATAGAGATAACACAATGCATAGGAAAAAAACAATACAACACCAAGATATCCTGACTAGCAAGTATTAAATGCTATGGAGAAGAGGTGGGTTTTCAGTCTAGTCTTAAACTGCATTAAAACCTGAGAGGATCTGGCAGACAGGCTTAAACTGTTGCTTGTTGCGGCATTTCTTTGTATTTTATGCCAAAATATCTCTGGACTGCTAGTTTACGATCGCCAGGCACATATTGATCTAAAGTGATCTCATGAATAGTTTCTTAATCACAATTTTGAGGATCTAGCATCCAGACTCCCTCCTCACGTGGCATCAGCACATATACACCTGCTGCCAGGGACACACATCTGATGTCGTCTGCATAGCTGTGATAGGACACATTATGGCTGCGTATTAACTGGCCAAAAGGCAGCATGTGAGATTTAACAAAAGGGTCCCAGGATTGACCCCTGGGGTACCCCACAGGTCAGAGCCATGTGATCTGAGACACAGTTTCCAATTTCAGCAAAGTACTTTCTGTCTTCTAGATAGGACTTGAACCAGTTTAGTGCAGTACCGGAGATGTCCATCTAACAGGATCAAGACTGAGACTTTTCCTGCCTCAGTCTTCAGGCGGATGTCATTTGTCACCTTGATAAGAGCAGTCTCAGTGCTGTGGTTGGGTCTAAGACCTAACTGAAAAACATCAAAGGAGTTGTTCATTTCGAGAAAGTAATTAAACTGTTGTTAAGCTGTTGTTGACCACTTTCTCAAGGACTTTGCCTAAAATGGCAGATTTGAGATGGGTTGGTAATTGTTCAATACTGTGGCATCACGACTGCTCTTCTTTAGGAGAGGCTTGATAACCTCAGTTTCCAAAGCTCTTGGGAAAGTTCCAGATTGATGTGACATGTTAACTATGTAACTGAGTGGTGATAGCAAACTGTTGAGCACAGGTGAGGGAACAGGTGAAGGAACAGGTGAGGGCCGAGGAGGTGAAGTTTGGGTGAAAGACGAGGGGGGATAGCTGGGAGGGCCTTTGGTGGTGAAACATGCATGGTTTTGTACAGAGAAGAGGTCAGCATAGTTAATGCCAGAACTCTTGATCGTGCTATATTAGGTGTGAGGGGAGCCATCTTAATTCCTGATCTGATGAGGTTTTCTAGATGGTTGGGAAGAGCCATGGGTGAAGGTGGGGAGGAAAAGGAGAGTGAAGAGTCCCTAGAGGGAGCAGATGTAGTAAAGAGGACCCAGGGCTGGTCTGTGGGCAGGGGAGATGATGGGGGTGCTGCTGGGACTAAAACCTCTGTTGGGGCTGTCACAGACAGGTTCAAGACCTGTGAAGAGGGCCCTGGGGGAAGTGACGCTGGGTGGGCAGGGGAGGTGATGGAGGTGCTGCTGGGTCTCAAACCTCTGCTGGGGCTGTCACAGACAGGTCCGAGGCCTGTGACGAGGCCTGTGGGGGAAGTGACGCTGATGATGAATCCTCCGCCGGGGGAGGTGGAGATGCTGCTGACTCGTTCTCTGGGGGAGGTGTTTGTGGTAGTGGTGGTGCTGCTGGTGGTGCTGACACATTGGCTCGGTCTTTGGCTGGCACATTAGGAATGCTTCTCTCATTACTCTTTATAGGTTATTAGGTTATCCAAGTTCTCAGTGTAGTGCAGTCCTCTGGACGCACACGTGTTGAACAGCCATGTGTTCAGCTGAAACAGTCGGGTAAATTTGTTCATCTTCCTTCTGTCTATGTTAGGAAGAGGTCCACTGATGACCGTCTTAACCTCCACTTTATCAAGCTCCTTGAATAATTTAGTGAAATCCCTTTTCAAGACTTCAGTCCGTTCCATTCTGATATCCACTGCACCCACATGCACAATCAGCTGTTTAACTCCTCGGTGTGTTGACAAAACTTTTTGCAGGAGTTTTGTAATCTCAGAAAGAGCATAACTGGGAGAGGAGCATGTTTGGATTCACCACTGATACCACCATCTCCCAGCTGCAGCGTATCTCTGACCTTGACATTTGGTACAGATTGCCCATCTGCTCATGCTCTTTTGCAAACTTCATTGCCCTTGCATTGTGATGAAAATCCATTTTCTGTTTGTATGTTAACATCAGTCTGTGAAAGTAGTAAAAATCTGTTTGTAAGCTGTATTTTGGGTGACGTAACGATATTAGCGTTGTCTTTTATTACTTGCTGCTTTCGCTTGGCATTTTGATCAAAGTTTTGGAAAAGACACAGTATCACTCAGGTTTAAGTTGAAAGTAGCAGTTTTTTCACCCTCTTCTCTGAAAGTAACTGTGGGCTGCTTACAACTGGAAGTCACTGGAAGCGTCTGGTGAAGTCTTTTTTCAGATTCTAAAGCAAATATCTGTGCTTGTAGCTCATTAATTTCTTGTTGATAATTCTGATAGCGTTCACAGAAAAAATGTCTTTGGTTTCTTCCCACAGACATGTCGCTGACTCGTCAAATAACTTGTTAAAAAATGTAAAAATGGTTTAAAAATCTTGGTTTACTTAAAAGAAAATCATAACTAGACAGATTTCCCAGCACTGGAAGAGGTAAAATCATTAAAAAGCAACGTAAATAAGGAAGCAGCAGGAGCAAGCAAGTATAAATAAATATAAGCAAAGTATAGATAAATAAATAAAATATAAGCTTATTGCACCAAACAGACTGTTGGGATTCCACAGCTTAACCTTAAAAGGCCTCACAGGTCATGCATCGTCAATCCAGTGAATTACATATTTCAAATGTTTAATTATGATTTATTGGTGCAAAGACATTGCTCTTTTTAGGACACGGTAATACAGAAACAAGTGCTTGTATACTTTAAAATATAAATATGAAATCATCAAAAAAAAAAAATATTATGACAATATTGGTAAAATGGGTATGGAAAGTACAACAAAAAGTTAATTCATAAGGGATTTGCTTTAATCTGGCTGGATTTAACGATGGTAGGATTATTTACTGTTAAGCAGGAGGCTTTAGGTGTCACATGTCCACAGAGTCTTGGCCAGAGACTGAACGGTCAAACTTTGACATCACTTTGACCTCCAGATGCTCAGTTCAATGGACTGAACAAATGACCATCAGTGATTATGAGGTTATACACATGTCTTATGTCCATGTGGTGAGGCTATAGCACATACAAAGAGCTCATTCATTTGTCATAGTTTTAATGACACATCAATTCTGCCCTTGTGTCACTGAGCGGCCTCACTATATACTGCAGAATGAGAAATACTGCTCACATTGACTCACTGTGTAATTATTTGCATGCGTCGTGTGATTATGTAATCCTATAGCCATTCTTGATATTAAATTTAAATTTCTCATGCAATGGGCACGATTTAAATAGTAGCTACAATCACATTTTGAAGATTATGTTTATCACAGAGCAACAGGCTTGATAAGCTCTTTGTATAAATGATTCAAAAAGTATGAACCGCAGCCTAAAGGGTCCAACATTCAGTTTGAAGCAGGTAAGCGCTTCCACTTCCCAGCATGCAACAGTGCTTTTAGCCATTACAATCTTTCTAGTGTTGGTGAATTGTCGAAAACGATATAAGCTCCACTCAGGAACGAGTGGCAAAAAAACAAGTTACTGCAGTTATGTGTGTGCCTCCAGAGATTATATGATACTATTAGATTGATGTACTGGTAAAGGAATTTAATAAGCTGGTTCAAATTTGTTCTAAAGTAGACTTGACCAAAAAGTGACGTTAACGCCGTAGACTGTATATATAAATGGACATAGCTAACCTGCTAGCCGCCGCGTTCCAAATAGGAAGGGATCCATCGAAGTGATCCATCGACTCTGGCTCACTTTACATTAGAAAACTGTCGCCCCTCCCTCTGTAACTGCTGCTGTCAGACTCGTTTTTTGGTTTCATTTTGGTCTTAAAATGTTCGTATTAACCCGCTCTACATGATCCTGGTGTTTTTATTTCGCTATTGTGTCCGTAACTCAAGATATGAACGTTAATTAGAGACAAATCAGCTTCCTTCTTTCCCCGAGGTCGCTCCCGCTAGCGTTAGCAACAGGTTTGATTGACAGCGTTGCTAAGTGCCCGCCCCCTGCTAAACCAGCTCCAGATTGGCTCTTTGGTTGCTATGATACTGGCCTGGCTCCAAATCCGCCTCTGTAACCGCTCTGGCCTCGAAGAGCTTCATTTGACTGGAGCCGAACGCCGTGGGTGACGTCACACTTCTTTTTAAGGCTATGGTTTACGCCCACTTTCTATTGCACTTTAGAGTAACTGTGTGTGTGCTGCGTCTTTATAATAGGGTCTTAAAATTTGAGATGTTATAGAAAACACTTGCGAATGATATCAGTTTTAAAATATCCACACACATACTGTTATTTATCAGTATTCTGTCCAGCAGGGACTTTCCGTATTTCTTGGAACTACATTTGATTGTAATCCAGGACATGGTGGATGCTCATCTCAGCTTTAGATCATTTGTCAACAATATCTCTTGTAAGGCCTTGACCTGAGGTGGGCCAGGGGAGGAGGCCAGAGTCACTGTTCATAACACGGACCGCCCTTTCTGGGAGGGCATTAATCCTGGCCAGACAGATTAATATTGGAGAGCGGGAGAGTGGGACACAGACATTATATGCGCTTCTTGTGCAGTTACGGGGATAATCTACTGATCACCGCTGTGTATAGTGCGTTGTGTACAGGACCCCAGGCTCACAGACAGATACCTGAGGAGGGGCTGTGTTCAGGAAAAGAGATATACTTCTAGATGTTGCTACGTTACATAAAAAGACAAAGAAATAAATATCAACAATGGCACATTATCATAAAATGAGTATTTTTCCTTTTATATCAATGTGTTAGTTTTGCTGGGGCCTAATGTGCGTTGTTTTATTGCATGACAAATTCAAAAACTGCTAAAACATCCAGTTATGAAATCCAGTGTATGATGATTGCCCTTCAAGATTGTTTGGGTTTTGAATAAGGACGCGCGCACAATATTATATCACTGTGATTTTAAGTGATATAATATTGTAAGACGCTCACTGCTGAATCACTCCTGTAATTGAAGGTCGTTTCTGTGCCCAAACAAACCTTTTTCAGCGTAGTCATGAAACCTACCTGTGAAACTTCAGAGTCGACGTGAACCTCGTGTGCGGCTGGTGGAGCACGATTGGATTGAGTCAGACGTGCCGTCTTCCCTCACGACATCGTGATCATTTGATCCAGGTTCTGTTTGGAAAGACCTGATTCATGAGCCGTGGATTTCTACTCAACAAACCACATTTATAAACACACTGTGATTTTCTGTTTGCTTCTTGTGTTTGAATGACAATATTAAAACTGAGGCAGGGGACCATGACCTTTGAACCTGTGCTGTTGATGTCATGATTTTGTGGGCACTGAAAGAACAACACACGATAATAATCCTCACTGATGATTGTGGCTAATTCATGCGTTCCACGAAGGAAAAGACACATCTGATGATAGATAGAGTAGGTAGAATGACAGAATAGATAGATTTTTACAGGGGGGCGCTCATGAGGAGTGAGGGGTGGAAGGCCAGTAATGTACTGTGCAATATGAGAATGAGAATAAAATGAAAATTATGTTTTTTAATTATGTTTGAATTAGACTGAGCTGTTTTACAATTGGTTGTTTGTCCTTTTCCAGTGCATTTGGGATGTGTTGGTTGTATCTTCCAATGTTGCAGATAAAAACAAAACAAAACAAAACTGTAAACTGTTACAAAGTTTTTATTTAAATTTATATGTTATTTATATGTTATATGTATGATTTATACATAGCCTACTTGTATGCACACCTACGTCTATATGTTTTTAGTTTTGGAAGTATAAACCTAAGCATTTTATATAAAACTCAGGCTCATATAAAGCTCAGCTTTTGTCTATGAAACCCACAGAACACCAATTACTGAGAGGGGGAAGGTGTGTGCTACCTGCTAACAGGAGGTACGTGACCTCTGAGCTGAGGTCTTGGCGAAGTCCAACAGTCATATGTGAGGTTAAACATGGTGTGAAGGCCAGGAGCAGCAGAGAGCTTAGAGTCACACTGAGCACATCTGGGGCCCACATAATAACAACACTGTACTGGACAGAAGGAGCTGCAGGCGAGTCTCTTCAGTGGGATAAACAGGCACATTCTACTCACATGGGCCGCAGAAATGGTATAAAATATATATCAAATAATAATTTGTACTTATTGGATCATTAATATGTATATAAATAATCCTTAT
>JACM01059295.1:0-14283 GCA_000787095.1 Periophthalmodon schlosseri | reverse complement strand
ACTACACAGAGGAATACAGTACTACACTTTCTGACTTCACAAGCAGGACTCGTACTACACAGAGGAATGCAGTACTACAGAGAGAAATACAGAACTACACTTTCTGATTCACAAACAGGGCTGCCTTAGAAGGGTAGGACTGCCTTTTTCTTTGTAGTAGTGGAACATTTTTGGTTAATTTTCTGCAGTATGATAAGATTTGAGCTGTAGAAGCTTGAATCATGAACTAAAATTACACAAACTAATTACTTAAGAGTTTAAATCTGCTATTCATTTATACAGCAATATTTAACATACTGTACATTTAAAATTTGATTTTGTGAATATTTCTACTTCATTATTATTGTTTATCATGTATATTTATTATATTGCCTATGTTAATTGATATATTCACGTTAATTATATGATGTTATGCACATATAAGCCGTGCATGTTTGACAATAGACATAATATTTTGCAAACCAATAAATGTTTGTCACTCTGTATTGGCTGTAACTTTCAATTCAGTTCAAGTTTATTTCTATAACACATTAAAGTGCTTCACATTAAAGTAAAAAAAATAACATAACACATGGGAAAAGAACAATAAAACACCAAAATATGCTGTGTGGCTAGTGTTAAATGCCAGGGAGAAGACGCGGGTTTTCAGTCTGGTCCGTGTAAAAGACTGAGAGGATCTTGGATGTCGTCAGATCCAGTAAAGGCTTTTCCTATCAATGCACCGTAGACCTTACGTCTTATTAAAACTACTCAAAACTAACGGAAGTCCTCATAGTTGAACCAAACTGTCACATACTGTAAACTCTTTCAGGCCTGTGCACGTGGCCCCCAGAAACCCAGTCCAGGCCTGTCATAACGAGAACTACTACAACCACTTATCGTTCTATACATGAGAACGATAAGTGGTTGTAGGAACTATTATATTCGGGGGTCAATATCGCGGAGACTTTTTCTTTGTGCTAGTGCAGAACATTTTGTTATTTTTATGTAGGCTACTATGGTAAGACTTGAGTTATAAGGGTTGAATAAATAACTTCTCTGACCCATTAAGTGCAGCTCATGTTCATTAAAAATACTGCACATATAGAATTGTTATAAATATAGAATCATTGTGTCAGTGGCGTATTTGCGTTCAATATTATCATATATATATTATTATGTGTTTTTGTGACAGCCAGGCCTGCCTCCATGTTGGAAATATGGGCGGTGCCTTTGCCTCCCATCCTAAGTACGGTAAATACAAAATATTCAGTTTCGACAATTTAATTTTGTATTCAAATCTAAGAAACTTATTCAGAATGAAGCTTCGCCTACACTGAAAACATTTATTAAACTACCTCAGGCAGCCTTTTCTTTTCAAACCGTCAGAGAAATCAGCTCCAGACAGGCTGAAATTGTCTGTAGATTTGAATAATTTTACTAGAAATGTGAAAAAGTACATTTTAGATAATCAAACGTGTCCACATCAGTCTGGTTAATTTGTTCTGTTTCCCTGTAAAAACCTGCACATAATGATGTTTATATTGGTTTGAACTGAAGGAAACATCATGTACTGGACATGGGGACATTTTATTGCATTTTACTGCTAATTTTAATGATGAACTGTCTTATAATGAAATGTGTATTTTTATGTGAGTTCTGCCCAGAGATGGAAAGTAGCAGTAACTAAATCTGGCATAAATCATCTTTTCTTTTGTGAGATTAATGAATTTGTACATGGTCCCTGACTGGTTTATCCTGGTTTTGGTTCAGTCCCAGTTTAGTCTTGGTTCAGTCCTGGTTTAGTCCTAGTTCAGTCCTGGTTCAGTCCCAGTTTAGTCTTGGTTCAGTCCTGGTTTAGTCCCGGTTCAGTCCCGGTTTAGTCTTGGTTCAGTCCTGGTTTAGTCCCGGTTCAGTCCCGGTTTAGTCTTGGTTCAGTCCTGGTTTAGTCCCGGTTCAGTCCCGGTTTAGTCTTGGTTCAGTCCTGGTTTAGTCTTGGTTCAGTCCCGGTTTAGTCCCGGTTCAGTCCTGGTTCAGTCCTTCTTTAGTCCTGGTTCAGTCCTGGTTCAGTCCTGGTTCAGTCCCGGTTTAGTCTTGGTTCAGTCCTGGTTTAGTCTTGGTTCAGTCCCGGTTTAGTCCCGGTTCAGTCCCGGTTCAGTCCCGGTTCAGTCCCGGTTCAGTCCCGGTTCAGTCCCGGTTCAGTCCCGGTTCAGTCCCGGTTTAGTCCCGGTTCAGTCCCGGTTCAGTCCCGGTTCAGTCCTTCTTTAGTCCTGGTTCAGTCCTGGTTTAGTCCTGCTCTAGTCTTAGTTCAGTCCTGGCTCGGTCCAGTCTGGGCCTGCAGTGGTGCACCTGTCCCAGTCTGTTCCTCACTGATCACACTGTGCGCAAACTAATAAACAAACGTGCTGCATGTTTCCAGTGTCACTTACGAGAAGAGTTTCCTGCACCAAAAGGCGGTTCCGGGCCACAGCTCCCGCAGCAGCACGGCCCGGGACAGGTTGGCTTTGATTTCCGCCAGGAGCGCATCGGCCTCGGGGTCCAGCCGGTCGGCGTAAGGCAGCAGGGCATTGTACACGATCTCCTTCTGCGGGACAAACCCCTCTCTCTGGGCCTCCGTGTTGTCCGTTTGCGCCGTTTCCGCCGTTCCCACCGTCGTGGTCATCTCCCGCCAAATTTCCAACTCGGCTTTCCAGCTGATTGCGCGCATCCAAACCTGCGGAAAATGTACAAATTAGCGCAAAATTGTGGTTGGAAGTTGCAGCGCATAATCCAGTGTGTCCGAGGCGGAAGGTGGGCGATCACTGAAGGAAAGTATGTCACGCTAATTGAGCTGAACAAACCGCTAATCCCGTCGCGCACCGGCTCATGGTGTAAACCCGCAGACCTGGAGCCCGCGCGCACAGGTCCCTCTGTTCCCGCCGTGGTTTGTGACCATCAAACAGCTACAAGGGGGATTTTAGTGGCGTTGGCAAATCTTTAAAATAAATATTTGTTGATTGTCACCTCTTTAGTCAAATTACAGTCGTTTAGGAGTAAGAGGAACTTAACTAAAACACTTGATCTGCTCTTTGTTATGACACTTTAGATTTGGTTTTGCTTCTAGCCTGTTAGCTTAAGCCTTTCCTTTGATTTGGTGGCTATGCTAGCAAATGTGTCACAATTACAATCGGGTTAAGGCGAGGATTAGGGCTGAGTTTATCTTAGTTCATTTGGTTATGGTTAGGACTTATAGATTCCCATGTTTCCTTATTGCTAGCATAAAATAATTAGCATAGCATCTGTGGCATAGCATGAACTTTCTAGAAACATTACAAATTACAACCAGGCTTCAAAAATAGTAAAGGTAAATATCAAATGGACCCAAACAGTCGCACTAATATTCTAAGTTCTCACATTATTGTTTTATTGTACTTGTACTATTTGTACTAACAGAGCTACTTCTCTTCTTAATTTTGTTTAATGACGTTTGGCATCATCTTAATGAAGTGGTTTACCGCTCTATATAAACATAGCTTCAATGTATGTGCCAGGGACAAGTGTGTCCTCTCAGTGCGGTCCTCTCATTGCAGTCCTGTCACTGCGTGCGGTCATGTCAGTGCGGTTCTCTCAGTGTGGTCCTTTCAGTGCGGTCCTGTCAGTGCGCTCCTCACAGTGTGGTCCTCTCAGTGCACTCCTCTCAGTGCGGTCCTGTCAATGCGGTCCTCTCAGTGTGGTCTTGTCAGTACGGTCCTCTCAGTGCGGTCCTCTCTGTGTGGTCCTGTCAGTGCGGTCCTCTCAGTGCGGTCCTCTCAGTATGGTCCTCTCTGTGTGGTCCTGTCAGTGCGGTCCTCTCAGTATGGTCCTCTCAGTGTGGTCCTGTCAGTGTGGTCCTCTCAGTGCGGTCCTCTCTGTGCGGTCCTCTCTGTGTGGTCCTGTCAGTGTGGTCCTCTCAGTGCGGTCCTGTCAGTGTGGTCCTCTCAGTGCGGTCCTGTCAGTGTGGTCCTCTCAGTGCGGTCCTGTCAGTGTGGTCCTCTCAGTGCGGTCCTGTCAGTGTGGTCCTCTCAGTGCGGTCCTGTCAGTGTGGTCCTCTCAGTGCGGTCCTGTCAGTGTGGTCCTCTCAGTGCGGTCCTGTCAGTGTGGTCCTCTCAGTGCGGTCCTGTCAGTGTGGTCCTCTCAGTGCGGTCCTCTCAGTGTGGTCCTCTCAGTGCGGTCCTGTCAGTGTGGTCCTCTCTGTGTGGTCCTCTCAGTGCGGTCCTCTCAGTGCGGTCCTGCAGGCTCCAGGTTTGCGGGTCCTGCAGGCTGCGGGTCCACAGATCGGTCGCGTCGGTTCCGCCCTGACCTGCGGTGTCACGGCGCTGCGTCACATCCTGTCTGTCATCCTCGTGCTCTCGGTTTGACCCCTGACCTGAACCGGAGCCTTCTTATTTCCACGTCGACCCTCCGTGTAAAGCCCATGGTAAAGGCACAGTGTGCACAGGTGAATATGTGCAAGACAAACGTAATGCCGCTCTGTGGAACATTCTAGGAGGCAAAGCGATGGAGACGAGCAGGTGGCAGACCCTCCACTAGGAAAGGCACGTTGCAAATGTGAGTTTAAAATCGAATGTAATTGAGTTGTGGTGGTAAAGTGAGCCACATACAGAGAGTACTACATATCCCAGAATGCTTAGGTGTTTGTCTGTGCGTGCGTTTGGCTCCTAGAGTGAGAAGAAAAGCTGATCCACTCTGATCTCTTAACTGGATTAAGACTCTCTCGTTCTATTGACCCACAGAGGCCACCGTAATGTAAACAATCTGTCTGGTACTTTTAATCAAAATGTCAAAGCTACAGGTTCGTTGTGAGTCTAACTGGGCCCGTGGCACGTTGGAGATTCTAGAATATAATTTCTGCGGTAAACTCTGGTCATTTCAACAAAATCCAATAAGAAAATCTACAACACGTGAATTTGATCATTTCTACTGATTAAAGGGACTTGAACTATGGGCTTAGTACAACAAAAATCTGAAAATTCAAAATAAAACATTTACCTGCCCCCATCCCTCATAAATTCTCTCCGGCCTAAACTCAGCAATAGTCGTCTTTCTTTATTAATGTTTTAACTCTCCGGTCCGTGACCTCGGCAGCCTCCTTGTTCCTACATTATTGGCTCGCTTCCATGTAAATCCTGTTACTTAAAGCCAACGTAATTGTGTTCCCAGCACAAAGGTCTAAGATCACTGGTCCTTACCCATAATGCACGGTGTTTAAGTGTAACATCTCCATGGAAACAGCAGGTGGCAGACTCTCCGCCAGGAAAGTTACATAATCCACCTTTAACGTACCGGTGATCTGTGACACTGCAAATTTAAAAACAGCCAGAATCTGGGGAGAAAATGAGGATATAACATCAAAGAAACATTTATATATGATATTGTTTAGTTTTAGTGCTTTAAACCCAAAGTTTAAAGCACATTTTGATTGGATAATCGGTTGAACCAGGATCTTGGTTAGGTGCACCTAGCGACCTGCAGGATTAGCCTACTATGCATGTTTGAAGGTGCTCTGGGAATTGAACCCAACACCTTAATATTGTGAGTTGATGGGTTTAGTCCCTATTTTTTCTGATAATTTTTATTTTATACCAAATAACTCAATAGGACTGTGTGTAGTGGTCTTAGGGTGTGGTCATGTTTGTTGTTCACTTGATGAGTCCTGGTTTGAGTCCTGGTTTGAGTCACTGTTTGAGTCTAGTTTAGTCCAGATGCAGACTTGGTACAGTCCTTGTTTAGTCCTGGTTTGAGCCCAGTTTAGTCCAGATGCAGACTTGGTTCGGTCCTGGTTTAGTCCCGGTTTGAGTACTGTTTGAGTCTAGTTTAGTCCAGATGCAGACTTGGTACAGTCCTTGTTTAGTCCTGGTTTGAGCCCAGTTTAGTCCAGATGCAGACTTGGTTCGGTCCTGGTTTAGTCCCGGTTTGAGTCTAGTTTAGTCCAGATGCAGACTTGGTTCAGTGCTGGTTTGAGCCCTGGTTTGGGTCCCGGTTTAAGTCCTGGTTTGAGTCCTGGTTTGAGTCTAGTTTTGTCTAGATGGAGACTTGGTTTGGTCCTGGTTTAGTCCTGGTTTGAGTCCTGATTTGAGTCCTGGTTTGAGTCCAGTTTAGTCCAGAGGAAGACTTGGTTTGGTCCTGGTTTAGTCCTGGTTTGAGTCCTGATTTGAGTCCTGGTTTGAGTCCAGTTTAGTCCAGAGGAAGACTTGGTTTGGTCCTGGTTTAGTCCTGGTTTGAGTCCTGATTTGAGTCCTGGTTTGAGTCCAGTTTAGTCCAGAGGAAGACTTGGTTTGGTCCTGGTTCAGTCCCGGTTTAGTCCTGGTTCAGTCCTGGTTCATTCCTGGTTTAGTCCTGGTTTAGTCCTGGTTTAGTCCTGGTTCAGTCCTGGTTCATTCCTGGTTTAGTCCTGGTTTAGTCCTGGTTTAGTCCTGGTTCAGTCCTGGTTCATTCCTGGTTTAGTCCTGGTTTAGTCCTGGTTTAGTCCTGGTTCAGTCCTGGTTCAGTCCAGGTTTAGTCCTGGTTATAGTTTGGTTTAGTCCTTGTTTGAGCCTTGGTTTGAGCCCAGTTTAGTCCAGATGCAGACTTGGTTCGGTCCTGGTTTAGTCCTGGTTTAGTCCTGGTTCAGTCCTGGTTCAGTCCTGGTTTAGTCCTGGTTTAGTCCTTGTTTGAGCCTTGGTTTGAGCCCAGTTCAGTCCAGATACAGACTTGGTTCGGTCCTGGTTCAAATTGTTCCCCAGTTTAAGTGTGGAGCCTGACCATAAACTGCAGTGATCTCTTTACTTAATCATTATAATTTATCTCCAAAACGCTCTTTACATTTTTATCTCCGCAGATCTTGATCCTTTGGGCTTTTCGGTGTCGTAACATTTTCAACACCGACAGCACCTGTTCCTTCGACGCTGAACCACCTCCAACCAGATGTGTCCGTGGCCATTTTTCCAACCGTCCTCCGTGTTTTAAGACGCAGAGGATTGAAGAACTGCGAAGCGTTTGTGAGTTCTGGATGTTTGTGTGTTTGCGGTTACTAACTTCATCTGAAAAACCCATTATTTCTCAAGCGGTGAGTCGACAAATGGAAAATATGGCACTTGATGATGATGAGGCCTGTTTGAATCAGTGAGGAGAAGACTGCACTGCAAAAATCTGTAGTTAAAGGTTCACTGCGTAACTGTTCTGCTTGTCTCCATGGAAACGTTTGCCTGGTTTCACAGTATGGCGTCAAACTTATCTATATACTGCACTTTTTAATTACCGTACAGTTTTAATTGCTCAGAAATACCTCGAAAAAGCACGAATCCCTAATGGTGCTGGGATCACCTCTCCATAGATCTGACCTGTAATTTGGTGTAGTAATTGGAGTAGTTTAATGCCGCACTGTGGAACATCTCTGTATATCGTATTTTCCGGACTATAAGTCGCACTGTTGTTCATAGTTTGGCCGGGGGTGCGACTTATACTCAGATGTGATTTATATGTGAAATATATGTTTTTTTTCTTCATTATTATGCATTTTTTGGCTGGTGCGACTTATCCTCCGAAAAATACGGTAGGTTTTGTTTTGTATTCAGAATGCACATTTTAGTTACTCGACTTCTCCTCCTTCTCTCCTCTGTCGCTCCGTTCTTTCTCCATCTCTCTTCATCCCTCTCTTTCTCTCCTCTCCCCCGTCCCTCAGTTTCCTCTCGCTCCTCCACAGACTGTATAAAGAAGTGGATTAAGTGAGTGTGACGTCACCCGCACCGCTGGTTTAGCAGGGAGCGGGCGCTTAGCAACGCTGTCAATCAAACCTGTTGCTAACGCTAGCGGGAGTGACCTGGTTTGTCTGTTATTAATGTTCATATTTGATTTACATGATTTGTCTGTTATTAATGTTCATATCTTGATTTACAGACACAATAGTGAAATAAAAACCCCAGGATCATGTAGAGGGTTAATACGAACATTTAAGACCAAAATGAGTCTGACAGCAGCAGGTACAGAGAGAGGGCTCACTTCCTGTTTGGAACGCAGCGGCTAGCAGGTTAGCTATGTCCATTTATATAAACAGTCTATGCTCTCCTCCCTCTCCTCTTTCCTCTCTCCTCTGTCTCCTCTGCTCTTTCTCTCTACCTCTGTCTCTCCTCTTGACATTTTTAATTATTTTTATTAGTTATTAGTTAGCTGACCTAGCGTTTCTTGTTCCATATATGCTGTTTTGTATTTATTTCAGTCCAAACGATCTGCCAGTGAGTCGGAAAACCTTCCAAGTCCACTGGTACAGATCGTATCTTGAAATAAGGAAAATTATTTATTGAAACCAGTAAGAAAAACCAAAGATTGTCAAAACTACTCAAAGCGCGATGAACCGTTCCTAGCGCTAACGTTTTAATTGTTTTTCAGTGCACACAGGCAGTAAACGGTTAAAGTGATGGACCGGAGAACGGGAAAGATATTTTGTGGTATGTTTTTTGCATTTGATCAGCTGGACCAAATAATCCCATAGAGTTTAGAGAAGACACAAGCAAATGAGTTACATCGCTCTGACCCAGTTTAAACACTTTCAAAACATGACCAGTCCCTCCCCGTTACGTCCACGCGCAAATTTATAGGTCCCGTTATGTTCGTTCTTAACATTAGTCTTGCTTTAGTTGGCTTTATCATCCAAATGAAATAATGGCTGTTTTCAGTCTGCTACGCTAGAGCCGTTATGTGATGGATAAATTGCAAAAGAAGCCGTTTTTCACTACACACATTTTCAAATAGTATATTTTTCCGTTGGCGTTTCCAAACCAAAATCATCATAAGCCGTGTCACAATTCAGCGGCTGCATCGTTCGAAGGACCCGGCCTCCGTGCACCGCAAAGGCCGCGCCGAAATGGGACGGGTCTAGCTTCACGGAGCCGCTCCCATCACCCTAATGCTAACGCTAATGCTAACCACACGCACCGCGCTTATTACGCACATGGATCGATTAAAAAGATTACGCTCTAGTGATAAAATAGTCGGACCATGAGCCCAAGATATTATAATAAATTTCATCCAAACCTTATGACTTCAAACACAAAAATGAAAACTAGTGTAACTTCTGTAAATATAACCAATTTCGCAATGTTCTTGTAATAAAATATCCTTAATGACCTTAAAGTTTCAAATAAATAGTGTTACCACAGGGAAGGAAGTTGGCAGACACGGTTTTAAAAGGTTTACGCCCTCTGCTGGAGCGTTTATTTACAAGTTACAATAAATATGTGCAAACTGTGCTAAAGTGCTAAAGTTTGGGCGTGGCCAGGTGGAGTCGAGCCCGAGGAGCAGCGACAGGGCGGAGGAGGCGGGTCCCTTTTATAGGCGGGCGATGCGCTGGGTCCTAGTGCATCCGGGTTACCTCCAAAAACAGACAGAATATTTGTTATAAATAAAAACACGGCACAACAGCGGCGGTGACAGTTGTATTATCTGGATTTTAATATAGCATTTTCAATAATTCCTCTGTTGGCTGCATTCAGAAAAATTCAAGCAGGGGGCAGCAGAGGGCAGTGTTGTTGCATAATTAAATCATCAACACTGTCTTAACTGTTTTGTATGATAAAACTTTATGTAATAAATGAATCATAAAAAATAGATAACAGGAGGCTTTCTGATTGGTTCGCGCTTTCTAGAGTGGGTGGGAATAGGAAAAGTGGGAGGAGCCAAGAACAGCAAAGTGTTTTCAGAGCAAGACAGCAAAACAAGCATGAATAATACGTAAATTTACAATAATACTTCCAGATATGAATGAATTTAATAAATTCAAAACCTTATAACGTGGCAATTTTAAAAAGTGATTTGTATAATTTCATAATATCCTCCCTTTAAAGCCACAACATGTAACTTCTTGAGGTCGCACGTCACCTACATGGCTGTAACTTTCTATCACTATGGAACCAGAGGAACAACATTTCCATGGAAACAAGCAGACACTCCTCCAGGCCTAATAAGAGTCAGGTTTGTGGAGAGGCAAGCCCTCTCAGAGTAAGTGGAGTTTTTCAGTGCAATGAATACAACCAAATTGAAAAATAAAAAACATGCCTTTATTTTAGTCTATTTATTGGCTAAGAAGTTACATACTGGGGCTTTAACGGCATAATATGATAATAAATAAAGAGCAAAATACTATAACATCCTTGGAAATAGTCTCAGCCCAAACCGAGCTTGTGCCGAATGGCGGTTTGGATTAGCCTCTTGCCAAACCAGTGCGGCTCAAACCACAAAGTAGAGATCAGGAAAACTAATTAATTGACATAAACTATTCCATTTATTTTAACAAACTCTATTTGCAGAAACTTCTTTAAAATCCGTGCAATTAGTGAAGCAACTAAAGCTATAAATCTGCCCTATTGTTCTTGTGTGTCTCTAGTTCTAATCTGTGACACTGTGGATCATTCTGTTATAATTTACACATTTTAAATCGCAATATTCATCTAAAACCACTTAATAAAAGAAACAAGTCCTCTGACTGAAAACTGCGGTGTCCAATGGGAGCTGACGTCGCCGTAAACGTCGTCACGACAAAGCGCCGCGTGCTGTCGGCGCCCCCTATGGACAGCTGCACATCACACTAGAGCGGCACGTTTTTTTACATTTGTACCAAAATGACGACGCGATGCTGCCGAATCCTACGAGTATCAACGATTAAGAAAATAAAACTGGAGAAGGAAGCGTGTACCTCACAGTGGGCGTGTACCGGTGGAGGTTAAACGGGGGTAGATCAACAAAATGGCGTCTTGAAAATAAGAGATTAAAGATTTACTCAAACATGAATCACTCCAAATACAACTTCAGAGGCTCAACGAGAAGAAACGACTAGAACATGGTTAAAGATCTGAAAAGTCCAGTTTGCAGAATGAGTCTGATTTAAAAGTCTGAACTCTTAAGTGGATAATTTTAGGAAAAAGAACATTATATTGAATCATCTCTGAAATTCAATATAATGTTCTCTATTTACCCCACAAAAATAAACACATTTTTGACAACAACAAAAAAAAACTAAATAATTCCTTATCCTTAGTCTGATTTGTGGTCAGCTCCTAAACCTACGTCTAATTTTGCCTGTAATGCCTCATTTACACTTGGGATTTTTCTTGGATGCCAATTTCCTTTTGCTTCTCGAATTTCGGAAAAGTTGGAAAGCCAGAACTTATGTGTGTGTCTTTTAGTTTGGAGCGAGCACGGAGCAAGAAGAAGAAGAGATGTGCCTGTGAAAAAAACAACGTTAAACTTCCAAAGAAACCGTTCCCTGTCCAGCTGTGTTGCTCTATGGGAGATATACAAGCTCAATGCCAAACACAAGGTAACGCACAGCTATTTTCTTCTCTTACTCACAACATTTACAGATACAGCTATTAAAACAGCTCTCTGCAAGTATCAGTTTTATATTTCTCTCCTAGCCTTGCTCCTACATGGATCTTATTTCTAAATTAGCAAATTGATCGACTTTTGGATTTGAAAAAACGCAACCAAATAGGGATATTCCATCACAACCTGGCAACCGCGTCAACCTAAACATATACACACACAGCTATGGAGAAAAAGACAGAAACAGGTATGTAATTTTGTACGGTTTTGTAAATTTCTCTGGCTGGAGTTGGATTGTTCCGTTTAGACGTATGTGAAGTTGCATTATTTCTCTGTGTGATTTATGTGTGGACAGAAATGACAGAGCCAAGAGGTTCCCCCTGGATTTTAATGGTTATTTATGGAGCAGCTGTGTTTGCAGGTACATGCACGGACACACGCGTAATGCAAACATACACGTGGTGGAATGTAACCAAGTACAAGTAGTAAAGTACTGCACTTAAGTATAAGTTTAGGTATCTGTACTTTACTTAAGTACATTTTAAAGTGGATGCTTTTTACTTTTACTTCACTACATTTGAGAGCAGTATCTGTTCTTTCTGCTCCACCTCATTTTTGAACAGGACTGAAAAGTAAAAGTATTTTTTATTATTGTGTGAGACCTGCTGAAAAAGCTGAGGGTTTATTTTACACGTTCATAATTTGAGCAAAACAAAAATACGCAAATAAAAAAAACAGTTCAATTGTTTCTGAAAAAATTCTGCTCAAATTTTTATCAAAGTCACTACATTTGAAGCTTCATAAGACTCAAAATCTACGCAAAATATTTTTACTTTTTACTCTTTAAGTACATTTTTAAACAGGTACTTATACTTTTACTTGAGTATTTTTTTGCTCCGGTATCTGTATTTTTACTTAAGTAACAAAATTGAGTACTCACTCAAACACACGTTGGATTTCCATGCTTCTTGGGAACATTACATCGACTTCCTGGAGACTGATCCAAACCGTGGTTAATATTTGCCCAACCTTAGCCTAAACCCTAACCTGTTTTGAGCCATATTTCAATTTTTAAATCATGTTGATCTAATAAAAAAGGATTTACGACCACACGGACCTGTTTTTCGTCATATGGGAGGCACCTGCCAACTATCAGTGTAATGTAACAATTCTATAATTCGCAAACGTTCTATTTTAATCCTAAACTTAAGTAAAAATTCCTAAAATTCGGGGTTTGACCGCTGCCTCTTCCCTTTGTAAATCCAGTTTTGGGAAGAGTTTGGGTTGGACCAATAAATAGCGGCACATGTTGATCTTACTTTGTATTTTTGTGAACCAGATTAAACGGAGAGCGGCTCCAAAAGTGCACAAAACAACACAACGCACCGGTCACACATATTTTTTTTTTTACTTTTTTGAAGAATAACTTTTTAAATTCCTAACTTTCATTGTGGTAACACTTTTTCAAAATTATTTCTACCAAGTTAGAAATTTCATTAGTATTGTGAGGTATTTATTTACCGTATTTTCCGGAGTATAAGTCGCACCGGAGTATAAGTCGCACCAGCCAAAAAATGCATAATAATGAAGAAAAAAACATATTTCACATCTAAATTGCATCTGAGTATAAGTCGCACCCCCGGCCAAACTATGAAAAAAGTGCGACTTATAGTCCGGAAAATATGGTATGTTTCACACAATGTCCCACTCTTCCCTAATCGGCGGTGTATATTTTTCTAAGCAAATCGATGCAGATGCCGATGTTCCTGTTGTGAATCTTGTCTTAAATCATTAAAACATTTTCACTTATTTCTTCTTCTATTAAGTTTTCTCTTCTTACTTATCTTGGTTGTTGCTGAGACCTTGCGCTGTGCCCATGTATCAGATGGGACGGTGGGTCAGATATCGGCCCCATTTTGGTTTATAAACTGGCGTAATAAGACACATTTACTGACCAATGTTAGCCCAAAACGTCTATATAATATTAAACTTGTATTTTCACAGAACTGTCCTGTAATTATAAAACTCATGTGGATCATTTTTACCTTGTGCTGTTTGTGTTTAAAGGAAATTAATTATATTTTCTCTGCCCTAGTGTTGGTTTATATCCGATATCTGCAGATATTTAAAGCCAAAGTATCGTCACCATCGGTATCGGAACAGAAAAACCTGGATTAGTGCCTCCTAGTTTCAGATGTGTTCACTCGGGCTGTGCAATGAATCATATTTGAATTTGAGATCGAGATTCAGTCGTTTCTACTCCTGAATGATCAGCTTGGCTCTTTTTAATCCGCAGGTCCACAGCCAGTCCTCTGTAAAAGATTGTGGTTTGGATCAGACGCAAGACTTTGGAGGAAGAATTTGAATATTTCGTGAAATGGCAAAGACAAAACCCCCGTAGTGTTTATGTTCACGGAGTTTATATTGAAACCAGATTTATTTGTTTTAAAGGCAAAACCAGATTGAATCAAAAATTGCGATTTTCATATCTCTCAGAACTATATCGACCACAGTTTGGACGGTTGCTTTTGTTTTGTTTTCAATTTTACACAGCTAAAACCTGGAACATTCTTCCTGAAGATGTGAGACAGGCCTCTACTTTGACAAGGTTTAAATCCAGGCTCCAAACGGTTCTGTTTAGCTTCGCGTATGACAGAAAGCTTTTTATTCTGCCTTTTCCCTTTTAACGCTAATTTTATGATGATTATTTATGTTTTGATTTGTTGTATTATGATTTTAATGTCTTTCTTATTCTGTAAAGCTCTTTGCGTTGCCTTGTGTACGAATAGGCTTAATGCACAGTAGCACGCTAGCTAGCTCACTGTGTCACAAACCTAACAGTCACTTTTATTAAAATCAGAAAATATAAAATAAACAACCTATTAAAACTCAAATTAATAAAAATAAAGACCACCCAATTATTTTTTTATATGTAGAATATTTCAGTTTGCAGCGTCGTTTTAGTATTTACTATGCCTCAAAATTAGCGTT
>KN479374.1:35055-55116 GCA_000787095.1 Periophthalmodon schlosseri | reverse complement strand
TTAATCAACATATATCCTTTTTTCCTTTTCACTTTTCATTTTCTCAGAAGCTGAAAATTATATATTCAAAATGGTGAAAAAGCATCTCCACAAAATCTAAAATGAAACTAAATTAGGCTAAATGAGTAGCATCCATTAGCAAACATACATTCACTTTTCATGGTTTCCTCTATAAAATTCTCACAACCAGTTCTTCAAATTAGCCTCCAGTTTTTCTGCTCAGGCCTAAAATCCAGATCCACTCCGATACTTCTCCATTTAAAATGAAATGACAGAAATGCAAAGATGACTATAATAGAGCATGAGAATGTGTCCTTACCTCATAAATGTCTTCATACTTGACATTCTCCACTAGTTTCCACAGCATGGTGGTGTCTCCAGTGTCGTAAAGCGAATGCAGCCGAGTGAGGACGAATGGAAGTCTGAAGTGTGCGTCCCTCCTCCCCTCTCTGTCTCCCCGCCCCCTGCTCTCTGCTCTGCACCGCTCTGCTCTCAGCTCTGAAGGTGCCAATGGGGAACCCCTCTGGAGAAAGATTTGGAATGGTAACATATTGTATTATTCATTTTAAAAAGACTAAGACATATGCAACATTGATGATAGATTTAGATAAAGGACAGGCACGTTTGGTTTTTGTGGTTACTCTTCATTAAAACAGCAAATATTGATTCATTGATACTGTTTTTCCATTTTAAATATAGCTACTAAGATTTTGTGTAAAAAAAATCACAGGGCACAAGCCCTGCAATTATGGACCGTAGTCCATAAGTAGTAGTAATAAGTAGTTACACAGTGGAAAGGTACCACTCATTACCACCTATATGATAATTGTCTAATTCATTGACAGTGGAGTCAGGGGCAGTAATGTTAACAATTAGACCTTATTACCAATAAAATCTATGTTGAAAAACTATACATTTCTCATTCACATAAAACAGCTAAAAAAAAAAGCTAAAAACAATATATTATTTGCTTGTGCAAATAAAAAGTCTGTATGTGCCAAATATTTGTTCAAGCAACAATGACACGAAGTCGCCCCCATGGCCCATAAACTGAAGTGCCACTGACACCTTATGATCTGGAACCACTCTCCTAAGGTTTCGATTTATGTTGCACATTTAAAATGTATTTTCTATGTAGCACAATATGCATTTACTATGATTCCATAGACCAATAGTGAATCAGAGACACAACTGGCAGGTTAATGCAGTATTACAAGTTCTTTAGTATAGTTCATGCCATGAGTGTAAATGAGTGTGACTCATGAGTTAAATTTATAAGAGCCAATGTTTCACAATCTTAAGGACACTGATTTAACTTGTAAATAAGTGACCTAATTATGTGGTATTGAGTACATACACGTATTAATTTACTAGTGAATTTGTTTAATCAGTATTCAACTAAAACTTGATCACATCATTCAAACTATTTATTGATCACTCTACACCTTACCACACATGAAGAAGTTTCATCTTCCTCTGTGTGAGGGCTCAAGTGTGTGTACACTGCTCCCTCTAGTGTCCAAACGTCATCAGCACAGGCACAGCTATATGCAGGGTCCTTGTGTGTGAGGTGAGCCAAAAACCTACTGTACAAAGCTAAAATACTTCAAAATAATGCTTCAGTGTCTCATTTCAGTTTTAGGTACATTTGTGTAGCCTACGCAAAACGTCTTAATGCATGTTTGTTCTTTGATTCAAAAGTCCTTAATAAATGTTGTAATCTTAATACAACATAAGACAATATCGTTATATCATTTGTAGGATTGATATAATTAGTAGTTGTAGTAAACAATTACACAGGTGTCAAAGATCATTATTAAAGGTAGGGTATGTAGCTATACACTCTTACTGGTTTCAAAACAACAATCACAACTGAGCCTGGGTTGCCAGTGCCTAAACCTGCAGATAGAGGACACATACAAGTTTTTCTCAGTCTATATGAACAGGCCATGCCTCATGTCAAAGCTCAGCATGGAAACTGGCAACCCAAATGAGAGAATCATTCTGCGTTCTGATTTGATAAAAACCAAAACATCAAATTATAACATAAACAACTTTTTGGTCATCATGTCCAATACTTTTGTAACTAGGAAAAAAAATAATTTGTGCATTACTTGAAGCCACTTACCTCAGAGAGACCAAAGGCATTAACATGTCATATTTTCATATATATATTTATCGGTGCACATTGCCTCAGTCCTCAGTACCATATTATCCTGGTACATTTATGTATTTGCATGGTTAGATGCTGTTCTCATGTTGTCTTTGATGTTCTCACAAACCCCAGTGTGGCACATATCACACATGAATGTTTAAGAAGACTTCTGTTGTGTCGTCTTCACTGAGACAACACACACACACACACACACACACACACACACACACACACACATACATGCACACACGCACATACATGACCATGAGCCATAAGAACAGATGTCCCACAGCCTGTTTGTCCCGGGGCAGGACCGAGGACGGTGCTTGTGTACTCCTGCTGGGCTTTGACACACCATGGATCAGCATACATTACCCACAGTGCTCTCTGCTTCTGCTCGCTGTCAGCCCAGTAATAAATGAAAGGAACGAACAAACCGATTATTTATTTATTTATTCATCCATTCTTTGCTTACGAATGTTTGACTCCACTGCCTTTTTCAACTTCGTACTGACTTTTGTACTGATTCACCGATTAATAACCGAGCCTTACTTGCAGTATAAAAGTTGACCACTAGGCGCCAGTAGAGCACTTTAAAACAGCACCACAGATTGAAGCGCACTAGATTCAAGTTGCCGCCCAGCTTTTACAGTTTCCCCTAAAATACACTGGTTAAAAATTCTGGTTAAACGTAGTAGTTCACCAAATTATTATTTTACCGTATATAACTTTTCTAGTGCAGAGTTCACCACCTGCTTAACAGAAGTGATGTTATTGCTTTGCCCAAAATGTTCCACAAAACATTAAACTTATCTAGCTTGCATTTATTCAGTAACAGGTTTTTGCTCAAAAAGACCTAAACAAATATGCATTTTTCTGTGGGCAGGGTCGCCTCTCCACAGATCTGATCTGTGGCTTGGCTGTGTCACCTGCTTGTATTCATGGACAAAGATAAGTTAAATGCCATACTTTAGAAAATTCCAAGCAAGGCAATAACATCTCAATGGAGACGAGCAGACAACTGAACCCCTATACTAGAAAAGTAACATAGTGAATCTTTAATTTTAGGAAAGGTAATATTAAAACCTTGACTTGGTGTCATATATTCTTGGAAGCTTGGTTTTAATTAATTTTTGTTTCAAATGCCAATATAACAGATTTCTATTCACTATTTTTTCATCATTATTTTTTATGCTTGTTTTAAATTTGCTGGTATATAAAGTGACTGTTATTATTCCATGTGTGCAGGTGAGTAGAAGAGTACAGGGGACAGTAGCAGAGGAGAACTGGTCTGTTCCTGGATGGATCAGGGCTGAAAAAGCAGAGATTTGATAAAAGACTAGCTGGGGAGGAGCAGGATTACAGTCTCACCAAAAGGTACACCAGAGAGATGGAAGATCTGAGTTTGTATTCAGGACAGGGGAGGTTTAGTCGGCCCCTCTAGAAAAAGAGAAGATAACACTTTGTAGTACTAGTTTTAATCAAATTGTCTATCATGTTAATAGGCATAGTAATTGTAATACTATTAGTGGTACCTTTAGTGAAAGTAGATGCAAAGTTGTAGTAATAATTTTGCTTATTCTGCAGTAGCAGCAGTAGTAGGAAGCATAGTAGAAGCAGTGTGGTAGTAGTGGTAGCCACCATTGTTGTAGTATTACAGTTAATATTGGACCAAAGTTGTGTAGTGTAAATCATAGCAGTATATTACATTAAAACTTCCACTGTCAGCACTTTCACACTTTACTTATTGTAAATTCAAAGTACAGTTTGTATTTTTGAATGATTCTTTTTACCCTAGATGCAGTAAATGTTGGGGGATTTGCACAGCAAAAAAGTTGTAGTAATAACCAAAATATTGTGGTCTACGTTCATCACGCTGCGTTTCATGAAACTCATCTAACCCATGCAATTTTGCTTGCAACTTTTTTATAGTAATTACCGAGTCACTTACTTTCAAAGTATTTTGGGGTTTGATGGAATTCTTGTACTAGCACTATTAGTAGTGATATTTGTAGCTGTGGTCACTGTGATCTAGTTCCAGTAGTGCAGATAATAGTGGCCTTGGTGACAGAATTATAAGTAATATTGTGGTAGTATTAATAACGGTGTTGGTAGTAGTTGTGATACTGGTAGTATTAGTAGTACAGCTAGTATTTAATTTATTTCCACCCTGGTAACTTTTGTTTACTTCCTCAACTCACACAATATGCATAAGAAACAGTAACCGCACTTCATTTTGAGTATTTCTTTAAACCCTAACTTAAAGTGGATGTATTACATATTAGAAACTACCACTTCTACTATGTAAATATACACACACTTCCTGTTTGCATGGAGTACTCATTCATTCAATAAAGATGAAGTATTTTTAATCACCAGACTAGTTTTAGCGTGACGCCTATTGCAATGATAATAGGCCTGTGCATTGTATCAGATCAATAGGCTGAATTATGAATCTCCTACCCCTGTTCCATTATGCATATGCCATGTCAAACTTGTGATTTATTCTTGTCCGTTTGTCAATTTTGTTTCTTTTTTTTTCTCACAGAGGCGATGTATTGATTTCATTTCCAGCGCAATTTGATCAGGCTCTAACGTGGCGGGGTCGGCAGGGACGTCTTTCATGGGGATTACATGTTTATCATGCAAGTAATAATCCTAAACAAAAACGTCATTAAGCGGCTCTCTATGTATGTGTGTGTGGGTGGGTATATACTGTGTTACTATGTACTCCTCTAGTGAGATGCCAGTTCCATCAAAGAACCAATTTAGAACTGCATATTTTGATTTCACATCTCCAACATCCAAGCTTGATATGATTGAAGCTCCTGCCAGTGCCTGACACTTATTAAAAACATGTATATTTTTTTAAAACGCCACTTTTTTTTCAACAATCTTTATTCATCAACATAAATCAACAAACAGATATTGAGCCGGCATAAGTACGATTAGCTTCTTAAATTGGTAAAATGCAGTCGGATCTGTCAAGCTGTGTAAAAATCGGGTGTCAAGTGAAAGTAAATATCACGTGATGTTTTTTCCATTGTCAGGGTTTGATAGGTCTTTGAATGCACCGCAGTATGCCACAGTCAGTCAGGGTGAGCTGAGAGGGTGTCAGAAAGCACTGGTATTGACATAGATGATAGTCAGACAAAACCTTATGCGGTGTGTTCTTCTCTAGGTTGGTGGTGAGGAAGTACACAGTATTGGCACCTAAAATTTGGCGATGAAATGTGGTTTAGTTTTGGTGACTTTCTGACCCTAATGACATAATTTGGCTAATAACTGTAGTTCACCAAATTATTATTATTTTTAATTTGTAAAAAATGTTATTTGGTCAATATTGCATCCTTCTTTGCTCAGATCTGCATATGCATTGCCTATAGGAGGGTCCGCTACAGCCTTGTCTCCATGGAGATGTTATTTCTTTGCCTGGAATGTTCCATAATATGGCATTACACTTATCTTACTCCATGGAGGGAAACAGGTGATGCCACCAGGCCAAGTTACAGGTCATATCTATGGAGAGGTGATCCAGCTCACAATAAGGATGCATGTTTTTCAAGGTATTTTTGAGCAATTAGACACCTGCAATTGAATGAATGAATAAAGCTAGCTAACTTTCCAAGCAAAGCATTATCATCTCCATGTACCAGATCCTCCACCAGAAAAGTTACATAGTGCACCTTTAAACTTAACCTTTTAACATTCTTCCACCAACTTTGCTAAAATTCACCCTTCTTCCTACAGCTAGCAATGTATGTAAGCAAGGTCTGCTAGCACGAGCACCATGCACCTATCAAAAAACCTGAAATCACCAAACTCTATGTCCCAGTTTGTATAGCTTTGTCACCTCTCCGGCTCTGCTCCTGTCTCCCACCTGAGGCTGCTGCTGCCTGGGTACAAATCAGGCTTGACAAACCCGCTCACTGTAAACGCGATTCCTCTTCTCATTATGTGCGCCGCGAACGTGACCTCTTTTTAAACGACTGCCGTATTAAAACGTAAACAGCCTACAGGAGCTCAATGGAGGCGCCAGCAGGCAGATGCAACATTTCTTCTTGAGTTTTTTTTCTTTTTTTCTGAAATATAAATAAGCAGAGGAGGTGATAGAAGTTGAGCAAACTAAGGGAGGAAAAGAAGAAAGAGTGCGCAAAGGGTGGGTTTTGAACTTGATGTGTGGAAAGGAACTCCTGGCTTTTGTAATGGAGCTGGTAAAGTGGTAATTTTGGAAGTATTGTACTAGTCAATGTGGACATGAAGGTTAGACATATATTAGTATGGAAGTAATACAATTCAAAGTGAATCACATGCATTCTAAGTAATATTTGGAACCTGATAAATTTTAGCAGAAAAAGAAGATTTGACTTTTTGCTCAAAGTATAAAAACGGTCATGTCCTTGTGGGGAAAAAAAAAAAACCTGGGTCGCTATGACAACGTCCTTTATATACCGGTTCACATACTAAACACACAAAACTCCTTTAGTAATTTTGGTCTATGCTTAGGAGTAAAAATACTGTACTGGTGTGTTTGGTAAGCTTCAGAAAATGGGAAAGGCTAAAATCATCAGGGACAGATGCCTTTAAAATAACTTTTCGAACATTTACATTTGTTTTAGATGGCAAAAAATCTCCATGAACCACTGCTGAAGAATTGTGGAAGTTAGTTGGGTCTGTCCAAAACTACATCACCAACCATATGTATCCACTAACACAACTCAAGTACCAAGTTATCATATGGCTAATTTGGTGCATGGATTTGCATAATGATTTGAAATATATGCTGTAGTTCAATTGCTGCTATATGTTCCCTTTGTGTCCTTGGGCAAGACACTTCACCCTAATCAAATATGAGAGTACACTAGGAGACAAATAAGAAACAATAACAACAAAATAAAGGGAAAGTTCAAGAATAAAAGGTTTCCCAAAATATCCAAACATATATAAGACAAAGCAAAACAAATAGCAGAACAACAACCGTCTTTATTCAACACCAGCGTTTCAGAAGGTAGGGATTTTCACATATATGTTGTTGAAAGCCTACAAGAAAAGTAATTTAAATATTTATATATATCTTTACAAATGTCCATGTCAGAGACCGGCTGGATAGTGTACAAAGAGAGACATGCACAGGGATGTCGCTGCCTTTACAAAATGGCGGAGTTTGAAGTTTGACCCTTGACCTCTCACACACACACACACACGCACACATTTATCACAGCAACCCACATGTTAAGACTTAAAGAGGTGCTACGAAAATGAATTATGGTACTCATTGTACAACATAAATAATAAGATAATGATACAAAAAAACACTCTGTAACCTTGTGCATGAGAATTTGTTTAGCTGCTTTGGGGTTTGGGGGATGTAGTTGTAAGATAATATTTCATACACTTGATTTCTTCGATGGAAAATCAAAATTTCATTTTTTTTTTCCAGAACTTATCCAAAGTAAATATAGAACATTTTGTTTGATGTTATATTATTAATTTGTGGCATTCAAATACCCAACAGAAAACCATAAAAAATACAATTCTGATCATAAAAATAAATAAATATACAAAAAATATATATTCAAATAAGTTCCTCTCACTCATTGAAAATTTTAAAATATTTTTTTTTTCAAATGTACCCATGATGCAAGCAACAGGTGGCCAGTAGTAGTGTACTTTTGATGCCAGAATCTTCAAAAATGGAGAGGCAACAGGTAAGGCATCTGACATAAAAATGTATATCAAACCAGATGGAGATGATTTTTAACCCCCAAAAATATGAATATATACTTTTATACTTTCCATTGAACTACTGAAACATATTCCACGACATACTCATTTGTTGCACCTTTAGCCCCCTATAATGCAGCTCATAATAACTTAACAATAAAATAATAAATAATAAATATAACTTATAAAACCTCGCTCTCTCTCACACACACACACACACACACACACACACACACCCATACACGCACATTCACACACATTCTGTTAGATGCAGCGCTCCAAGGCACACAGATGCTACTCAGTCTTTTCCGTTTTTCCGTCTTTTGGGTTGTCGGCTACAGCTTTTCGGAGTTGTGATTTTTCCGTGTTGCCGCTGTTGATCTGCTCAGTGGTGGACTGGCTGGTTTTGCCGTTGCCGGAGTTTTTGTCCAGGTAGTTTAGCATCTCACTTAGCACAGTTTGGAAGGTGCTGAGGGCCGCGCACACAGCTGGGGTGCCGAAACCGTGAGTGATAAGACTGTGGAGGAGAGGAGGGTATTAATACTGACAAGCGAATATTGTGTAAGAAAGTATAGCACATATTAAATAAATACAGTAATTACAGATTTTTATATTTATTTCCTTATGTTGAGCAGTGCTTTGTATAGACTGTAACTGAGTTTTATGTCCTATAGGCCTATAATATGGTGAAAATGATCAAAATCGGCCACTGGTTGCTCTGGACTTCAAATAACTAGGATCGGCCATGAAAAAACCCATAACTGACTTTTTAATGATACAGTAATTTAAATTTTAAGCTCCTGGATCTAAAATGCATTAAAATAGAGCACTACAAAGACCATGATCCTTTGCTCCTTTCCCATTTTTACAACAGAACGAAGTCTTAAAAAATCTGTCTGGACATCTTAGAGTAGCAATTGTACAGTTCCTATAAGTTAGAGGCTCCACAACATTGCAATAAAAAAATAATATATAAAATAATAATAATAATAATAATAATAATAATAATAAAAAACTGTAAAAAGGTATTATGATATTTGGATATTGTTAAATCCCTAACAATAATGCATTAACCTTATATCGTGTTATTATCTCATTTCCAGCTACCACCAACTTCACAGTCAGGTGTACCTAAAAGCTGGTTGCACAATGAAGTGATCAGCGATAGTTCAGATTTAGCTGATATAGTCACAGAAATCAATCGCTCTAAAACTCTAACATAACTGCCTTAATGTCACGATGCCAAGCAAAGTTAAAAACACAATTGTTGCCCAGATTATGTCATCTTGAAAGCCCGATTGCCTCCGAAGGTTAACTACAAAATTCTCACTGTAATATTTGCCAACACACTTGCAAACAATGTCTTACTCTGGTCCAATTGACTCTGTATACTCTTCCCCACAAAGTTCAAAATCCTAGCAAGTAAAACAACAACTTCTTACCTCATCCCTTCTTATACAATTGATACAGACTGTCTATTAGTGTATACCTGCCTTGTCTGACCCTACAGTGGACTCTTGCTGGGATACCATAGTCTATCTCCAGCCTGTTTGCACAGCCAAGAGCAAGTGTGCTTGTACTTGTCATTGCTGCTTATGCACCCACTAACACATTGTTTTTCTACTGAAAAAATAAAAAATAAATAAAAATAGAGGAAAAACACGGTATTATATGCTGCAGTAGAATAGATGATGCCATAGATGTGACATTTGTGTTAACAAGCCTCTCCTTCCTCCTCCTCATCCCAAATGACTGCCAAATAACAAGCTGCACAACGACAAGTTGGGGGAAACAGGTGTAGTTAATATTATCGCCACATAGCTAGAAGATTCCAGGTCTGATTCTCAGTCCAAGTGTGTTCTGTTTAGTGTTTGCATGTTGTCTCTGTGCTTGAATGGGTTGGGTGTTCAGTAGGCTAATACTCAAGCTAGGTACTCCTGACAATGAACCTTGCTCAAAATAAGCAGAAGGTCCCTAGATGCTACATAATAGTTGTACACAGTTGTCCATGTGCCACTGAAGGATGGATCAAACGATAAAAGAAATCTACTTTATCTTCTTTTGATTAGCAGTATATAAGACCAGTGCTTTGGGAATGTGGAGAGCTCAGGATCAAGCATCAAGTTATCAACAAATCTGCCGTGTTTGTAGCGGCAATCTGTGACGAGCTCAATAGGTTGTGTAATTGGTGGGTTTCTGATTCCAGAATAGGCCACGAGACATTCCCCTACTGATTATAATGTAGATTTATAAGAAGCATCCAAAAGTGTTAAACCTAATAATTTCTGTTAGTTACTATAGCCCTTTGAGTTTACAACAAAATCTGCACATTACCTGCATTATTCTTTCTTGGTTCATTGGCCTAAAGAATTGTTATTGCATCTGAAACCCAGCAATTGCTTCAGTCTAACTGAATTAGAATATCTTCTGCAAATAACAAAATATCTTGTCTTTTTATAGAACATTCTTCTTGTACCTATAGTTTAGACCTCTGCAAACATGCTCTGAAATGCAAGGGATTCTTGTATTACTTTATCAGTCCAGATTTCAGTCTTGGTCCTGCAGTTGTCTAACATGTGCACTCTGAACAGACTTTTAAAACACATCTAATGTAATCACAATCGCAGTACAGTCACATAAAGCACAATTCAAATTTTCTTCCCAAAATTATGAATTTAAGTATCACTGATGTAGGCCTGCAGTTACCTAAAGTGTGTGAGGTGTCTCTGGATGTCCAGGTCCAGGATGGGGGTGGGTCGTGAGGAGCCCAGAGGAGACCGGTCTTGGCTCAACAAGTCCTGGAACTCCTTACAGATCTGCCTAAGAGAGAGATAAGGAGAGGCAGGGGTTACCATCTGTTTAGCAAACTAAACAGCTGTAAGGTTTTTTAATACATGCAGTTGTTCCTTGGTTCTAGATTAAAAATATCACATTTTGATCGTGATAAAGTAAAGTTAATGCAACATAAAAAGATAGAAAAACATCATTTAAGTTTACGTTTTTGGAGTGTACATTGAAAAAATGACTTTATTTTGCTTTTAAAAAAGTTATAATTCATATTTTTTTTAGTTCTTACAATTCTATTGTTACCTGAAAAATCATCATTACATTCCTCACTGCACAGTAGTTGGAAAATACATACAATATGCAATAATCAAGTTTAATATTACAAAAATATATATGCAAAATGAAATAGGTGGGGAAGATAAATAATCTGCCTTGCTCAAGGACACAACAAAAGCATGCCATGCCTATAGTGAGACTCAAGCCACGCTCTTAGGACTTAGTTTATGTGGTTCCCAAAAATTTTGGCAAATAGTGTATTAGATAAAGTTTATTTTAAAAAGACATTGATTCTGTAAAAGATACAAAATTAACAACCAAGCGCTAAACACATAAACTATGTTTTGTTCTTACTTTGTGGCTAGGACCATTTTCTTGCGCGCACTTGTTTCTTTAGGCTCATTATGCTGTCGTGCCAAATGTTCGCCCACTGCTTTACTGGGGAATTCTGTCTCACATGTGTAGCCAAAGTCCCGCGCCAGGTGAAGTGCTTCTCCTGTAACACAAATACAATGTAATCAATGTATGGAACAACAAAAATTACTTATTAATGGGTTGTGTTCACATGATGATATATGGAATTTGCTGTTAAACTGTCAAATTGCAGACTTGTTGACCTGGTTTATGTTTAATATCTCTGTAATTACTGTAAAAAACTGGCATCTCCTCTGCCAGCATATATCATTTTTTTTCACAATAGAGTCAAATGATGTTGTTATTTGTGAACGCAACCTATTTAGACCTAAATTACTTTTTTTATTTTCATTCTATTGTTAAAAAAATCTCAAATAAATATTTACCTTCCACTAAAGATGTGAGTAGCGTAACATTAGCAGCTTTCCTCCGTCCTGCCGGAAGATTGAGTCCTAAGCGGTCTAATTTCTCTCGAAGACACCGGCCGCCATTTTTAGACTTTGCTCTGTGTAAAAATAAAATAATAAAATGAAATAATAATAAATTACATAGCCACAATGACATGCAAATATGTCTTGCCCAAGGACACAGTGGTATTATACCCATCTACTGCCACCCACATTAATTCATACTAGAACACTGAATCACATGATATTGAAAACAATGCCATGATCACTGTCATCACTGAGACCTAAACACCAGTGTGCCTAATTAAAACTAATATAGATTTTGTTTCAAAGACATAAAATCAAACCAATTAAATCATGTTATATTTCTGAAGTCTGTTCCCCCAGAGTTTCCTTCTTTAGTGTCACTCATATTATTTCTCTTTCTCTACCTAAAGTGCTATTTATATAGAAAACAACCCAAAATGTTATTTATGACACTTCTGAAATGTATTTGTACCACAATGTTTTGATCCTTCTGAAATAAGGCCAAATATGTGCATTTATATTACAAACTTCAGTGTCTGTATTGAAAAACTGCACTAATAATCTTTTTTTTCAAATTTCTGCTTTTATTTTTGCATCACCACATTGTTTCAAAATTTAAAATCAATTCAATATGATTTCTTTATATACTTGCCACATATTTTTTCATTTGCATTTTGGCTAATTTTACACCAGATGCCCTATAGCCACCACATACTGTAAGTGGAGGATGCCATGTGGAGTCTTGCCCCAGGACACAAAAACAGTACGCACTACATCTGAGTGAGAATCACCAGCAACCTTCTGGTTAGCGAGCAACCGTACCTAACCCCCTGTGCCACTTTATCTCTACCTTTTCTACTCCTACTCTATAACTAAATGTATGAATCTTGATCAAAACTAATTGTAGCTCTCACTATTTATATTTCATTGTTGATTCTTCTTACAATACGCCATATTCTCTGTGCTCCTCATCCCGCTTCCCCCTTCTCTTTCCATCTCATCAATAATACAGATCTGGCAACCCGTGCGTTCCTGCTTTTCGTCTGATCTGGCGCGCCTTGGCTCGGCCTCTCCTCCCTCTGGCCCTCTGGGTTCTGGTGGCCTCCTTTTCCTACAGTGTTTTTTATGGATCTGATTGGACTATTCTCTGTTTCATCTGATGGCGATGCAATGGTGGACGATATTTACTGTTAGAAATATACTTCAAAGTTACATTGAACCTGAAATGCATTGGACGGGCAGATCTTTCTACAAAATGTGTAGGAATTCATGGACTTTGTTTGGAAATTTGTGATTTTGGTGATTTTGACATTTTTCCAGACACTTAGACCCAGAATAGACCCAGAACATTGTGTATTGTGGTGCATATAAGCGCGATTTTTCTGTCTCAAAACGACAAATGGTGTAACAAACATAAAGCTCTTTTAATCCTACATTACATTTTTTATCCTATAATATAAAGCAACTTAAAGTGAAAGTATTCTAAGTATTCAGAATACAGTACTCTGATTGGAACGACCATGTAACAGAATACATTACAAAATACATTTTAATGCAGGTATTCTTATTATTCTGTAACTAAACACGTTTTCAAAGTATTCGTCCCAACACTGCATGAGGGAAACATCTCCAGAGACATAAAAGCCATCTATTGAGTTTGCAAATTTTTACTTTTGCTTTCAAGTTTTGAAGATTTGAATAACTGCTCCACAACATGGTCTATTCCAAACCATATGTCCCAGTATAATAAAGCACAATACAATATATGTGATATGTCATAGCTACGCTTATTGCATCAATGGCATGATTTTTATTGTGAAATAACCATAATTAGGGCTGTGTGATTAATACAATATTAATCAAGATAGAGATTTAATCATCAGTAATGAGCTTGGGTCTTTTTAATCGAGGGATACACCCAGTGCTCTGTCAGTACAAGTGTGTGGTTTGGAGCAGAGTTCAGACTTTGAAGGAAGAATGTGACTATTTTTTTTTGTTTAAAATGGTTATTATTAATACAAAATGTGATATTTCTTTATCATATAACCTAACCATAATTAACAATTAACCTCAATCAAAATGTACGAAAGATGAAACCAAAGCTAAACTGAAACCAAGTATCAATGTTTGGAAAAAAACACTGATGAAAACATATATTTACAAAAGCTACATATCCCTAAGCAGGGCTTGTTTTGATTGCAGGTGTATAGGACTGACCTGCGCAGGATGCCCCCCAGTAAGGAGGCGTTGAGGCACTCGGGAGGGGACAGGCGTCTCTTGACCTCTGCGATGGTCACTTTGTATTTGGAGGTGGAGCTGAGCAGAGACAGGCGGCCCGGGACAGAGCAGAACAGGTCTGTGGGATTCACTACGCACGTGCCCCCTGGACAAACAAAAGGTAAGATAGAAGTGTTACGTTGTATTATACAGTTGTCATTATTGTGCATATATACATATGTATACATTCTTTTTCATTTATAGTTGTACAAAAAGAATGTTATAGTACACTGAAATGAAAGCAATATAATTTAATTATTTTGTTTAGCATTTATGATCGTACAAAAGAAAATACTAAATATGTTTTATCATTATTATGATTTTTGTTTATGGTTTTGTAATTCTTGTGTTAAACCTTATCCTGAGGTGATGTGGTGCTTGGTTACACTCATGGAATGAGCAGGTTCAGGCTGAATGGCATTGAGCTGAGGCTGCAGCATGAGGGTGTCCTGTGGGACAACATGGCTGCTCTCTGCCATGGCCAACTGCAGCTCTGTCTGCCACATATCTATAATTCAGCACAAGAGCTCTGTTTCCTTCTGTTCTCCAAATGAGCTGGAGCTCAAAGTCTGACCTGTAGCGCCACTGAAGTTCTCAGTGAGGACACACCATTGTCCCATATACCTAAAAGTATTGTGGTTTAACATGTTCACTGTCTGCCCCTCAGAGCTAACGCTTGGTCTATGTGATAATCCTGGATAGAGTGTTGTTGTTATCAGGATCAGCCGGCACAGGCCTGATGAACTACTGCCCTCTATTATCTATGATCCTGACCCAGAGTAAGGAAGTGCAGCGTGTTCTGCACGTGCTCAGTCCGTCTGCTAGTGACGAAACAGGCCCGGCTTGTCTGTCAGCCTCACGCACACTGACAGGGCGCGCGCCTCTCAAAGCTGTGGGTTCACATCACATTAATTCCCCTAAAAATGTTTTGATTCAAAGTAGTTTGTATTTTATGTTGCCAAGGGCAATCGAAAAGAGCTATTGCCGGTAGTGCAGTCAGTGGAGCACGCGGGCCCAGAGGCGATAACGGTATTTAAGCAACGGAGAGTAGCCTGGGGCTGCGGCGCGAGCGGCGGGCGGATCACACGCCGAATCAAACGCCTTTTACCAGTTTGCCATGAAAATTAAAGAAAAAGAGACACGGGCCAAATGTCATCCTCCTCATATTTTAACAACAATGTTTAGAGCTCCTAAAAAGCTGCAATGTCTTGACAGAGAAGACAGAGGCGTGTGCACAGGAGCTGCGGGCGGGAGCGCGCCTGACACATCACTGAGCTCCAGAGGAAGAGGGAGAGCAGGCTGATTAAAACACAGACGACTCCTCCTAAGTAGGATCCGCGTTTCTTGAGTGATTTTCTTTTGAAAAAGGTTGTGTGAATATTCATGGCGCCAAAGCCGCAGTCAGAAAGAACAACATTAATATGATCTCGGCTGAATCCGGCCCCGCGCGGCATTAGCATATCAAAGCGTGCGCCCGAGGCGAGAGAAGCTATCGATACGCGAGCGGGAGGTAAAGCAAAGATTATTGGTTGTGATGGTTGCAGCGGCTGAGCTCAGGGCCAAATACGGCGCACCATTAACCGAAAGTGATAGCGCAGGGATTCCCGCGTCAATCCGAGAGAAAAGCCCAAACACCAACCAGTGCTGATGAAAAATTAAACCTGAGACCCTGCCTTCCCCTCTGCACAGAGACACTGCCTTACACACAGAGACACTGCCTTATACACAGAGACACTGCCTTATACACAGAGACATTTTTTACACAGCAACACAGGCAGTCTTCCTCTGCACAGAGAGACTGCCTTCCCCTCTGTACAGAGGGACAACTTTATACACAGAGACAAAGGCTTCCTCTGCACAGACACAACCTTAGACACAGAGACACTGCCTTCCCCTCTGTACTGAGGGACTGCCTTCCCTCCTGCACAGAGACACAACCTTATATGCAGACACAGTCTTCCTCTGTACGCAGACACAGTCTTCCTCTGCACACAGACACAATCTTCCTCTGCACACAGACACAGTCTTCCTCTGCACACAGACACAATCTTCCTCTGCACACAGACACAGTCTTCCTCTGCACACAGACATGGCAGTCCTGTGGGCCTGAGTGCCTGAGTGCCTCTTGGCTGTGTGCACCAACACTGGGGCACTCACATATGTACATATAACAGAGACTGACCAAGGACACACTGTTCTACAGTATTATGAGCCTGGCTAACATGTCTTTCTGCGCTCAGTAACACTGGGTACATAAACATGGGCTGCCACAGGTCTGTTTTCCTCAGTAATAATGATTCACTTTCCCTCTCCCCTTTGTTTGATTTGAGCTGCTGAAAAACAGTCAATGAATGACTGTTTTATAGATCAGGGTCATGTTAGTCTTGTCTTCTGTTTGGTCAAACACCTTTTCGCTGCAGTATGCAGTATTTTCCCCATTATAGGCTTTAAAACTACTGCCATTCAATTTCAAACTAATAAATACATAAATCATTACTGAAGTTGTTGGTTGCAGAAATCCATTCAATTCATCATTTGGTACCAACACTGGTGTCAGTTTCATGTACATATTTTCACTTGTGTAAATTTCTCTGTCATTTGAAACTGTTCTCCTCAGGTGTTTCCTAAAGTGTTGCATTAGTCATACATCTCCCTCTTTAATAGTACATGCTTCTGTTGTAATTTTAATGCCATACAATAATTAAGAACATTGTTTGTGTACTCGATCAATTGTGTGCCCTTCTAAGTAGCATAAATATTCCATCAGACCGTGCCTGCTGTTTTGCCTGCTCAGTGGAGAGACAGTGCATTGCCTACAGGTTTTCCACTTCAAAAGCAGGAAATGTTGGCGCTAATGTAAACTCCGATATACAGGTTGCTAACACGACTGCCACAAAACTGCTGACACCGGTGACATCGTGTGTAGCCGAGTGCCTAAATGAGTGACAGTGGGTTTTTCTGGGAGGACGAGGAGAAGCAGAGGGCCTGGTGCTAGTCTTGTAACATGTTGACAGGAGACAGCAGCGTGTTTTCGGGCTGTGTGGCGCAGTTTGTCTATGTTTTGTCGAGAGTAAAGGTGAGAGGAGGTGTGGGTATGATTGGGTGAGTGGGGCAGGAGGTAGGGGAAGGGGCGGGGCTTACCTCTGCGGATGACCCCTCCCTGGCCGTTGAGTACCAGTCCACACTGCGCCTCCACCGAGCCCTGTGGAGACAAACAAAGTCATTGGTAACAGGTGAAGGAAAGTGGTTTAGCAAAGAGCCAAAAATGATAACTTGGGTCATTTTGTTTTGTTTGATTTTTCAATTTTAATGTAAATATTTCAACATTTACTCCCTATGCAAAAAAAAAAAACAAAACAAAAAACAGTTTCACAAATTTCCCTAATTTATTCAGTGTAAAAATAAAAAATAATAATAATAAAAAATTTATCCAATACCATGTAAAATAGTACATAAATCAGACCAAACCAAAGTATGACAACAAAACGCAAATATCACAAACTAAATTATAATAATTCTGTTAACAATTACCTTGATTCATTTTAATTGAGACGTTTAAATATAATTTTTGCATCTGCTTCATGCTGCCATTTGTGAGACATGAATTTGATTTACAGCCAATACTAAGTGCATCTGTAAATAGGCCTATGTGAGGGAAATATGAACATATATTGAAAAGCAAACTTTGTTGAGCACAAACTATTAAAGATTAACTTATAATGTGTTTTTAAATTGAAATTCCGCATAATTATGAACTAATTTGCTACACACAGTAATTAACAAGGCATTGGGTCTTTTAAAACCAACTATTCTGCTTTTTCTTGATATTGGACAAACTGAACGGTTTATAAATGAGTCCTGAGTATTGATAAGCATTTAAGCCTATAACGATGACAAGAGCAAGGACAGCGAATGAACATTTAACATTTGAACAGTTAAACTTTTCCAGCAATAGACACAGAAACTCCATCCTAGCCTGACTGATACTGTAACCTATCCTATAGCCTACCTTTCTTCTTCATATTTCATAATTTCATGGAACAGCTCCCCTCTATCACTCGCTGTGCCCCTCGTCCTCAGAACAGTTTCTTGTATCGCCTTTTTGTTCGAAAGTGCAGATCACTTAAAGGGCTTTGAGGAATATCGAGGGCACAGTGAAAATAAAGGATGCGCCTCACGGCTGGAGCAGAAACGAGTCTAATTTGAAAAGCTGCAGGCGATAGCGCAGCAGGCCTCACCCGCTCTGAGAAGAAAACAGGGAAGTGTCCAGAAGAAGTGTAGCAACGAGCAACCTGTTGGGACCTACTGCAGTCAGTCACTATAGAAATATATGGTACTGTGGCTGTGCCTAAAAACCTGTTTGCGCCGCCATCTTGCTCCAGAATCAGACCATATCAACAATGTCATCAAGAGAGTGAACACACGCTTTTTATTCAGAAAACAGTTAATCCCTCGTGCGCGCCTCAGGCCTGGCCCACGCAGCCCTGATTAAAACCGAGTGTAAAAAGCAGCGTGTTGGAGCTCTTTTTAAGAAGCCCTGGCCCGGCTCCTTTCGGGGGCCGCAGCTAAAGTGATTATAGAATCAATATACAAAACGCACAGAGGTCTTGCATGAATTATCCCCGCGCCGAGGAAAGGTGTGGCAGCTGCCTTTGTTCACCATGAAAATCTCTTTAACGCGCTCAAAGATGCGCCCGGGCTGCACGAGACCGTGGACACATCTGTTCGATGTCTACGTCCATCCACAAGTACACTGTGGACAGGTTCACGCGCCCATGTCTTCTCACAGAATCCCAGACCAGACCTGAGCTTTCAACAAACAAATCCAACCGCGTCTCACTATAATAATAAGCCTATAGCTAATCAAATCTGCGTTAGCGCGTCTTTAAGCGGCTCTCAAAATAGGCCAAAATGTGCCAAGGACAGAACCAGGCTTATAGCCTTAGGGGCTTCTGCCTATTAATTTGAAATAAATATACTGATAATAATAAAAATAAAAATAAAAAATGATTCTTTTTTTTTTTTCCAAAAATTGACGTGTTGAAAAATCACCAAAATAAAAATATAATAATAATAATAATAATAATAATAATAATAATAATAATATAAAATGAATGTAGAATTAATAATGATAGAATAATGATAATTTTATTTAATACGCACAGTAAAATTGCCCATTGCGTGGTTTTGGATGTTGTTTTATATAGGTTATTTTCATAAATATATGAAATGAAAACAATACACATTTTTGCCTTAGAATCCAACATATTGTAGCCAACTTGCTGTTAAAAATATTTTGAGACTGAAGCAAAAATACATCGCCAGCCTTCCAGCTTTAACGCTTGTTAGTAAACAAATAAACGGCTGAAGTGATTACTGAGTGTGTTAACGTGTGTTTAACCAGAGCCGCGTCTTAAAGTGCTCAGATGTCGCTGCGTAAGCCCCAAAGTTGATTGACGTTAAGTCTGTAATTGGATAAACTACGGTGCTTTGTGGCGCTCGAGCGGCCTATTGTGCCCGCAGCCCGATCCGTTAATCCGGCCTTTACCGCAGTCTCAGGCGGACACACACCGCACACAAGCCGCGCTCTGCTTCATCTCGCCATTTCTTTACATCCAAAAGATTTATGTAAAGTCTGGGTCACGTGTGTTTGTGCAGAAATAAAGAGCGGATTGGACAAAGACTTGAATAGACTCTAGTCAATTAACCTTTAGAAACGGGCTGGTGCGCACTTGACACGGGCTTAGCTTGCGCCCTGTTCACTCACGTTTGCTTGTGCTCAACAAATCTATCTGAATGTGTTTTAGATTTAGTCCACAGCGGGACGGGACAGCCCTATAGTGGCCTGTCAACGTCCAGACTGACACTCCGACCAGACTTAGACATCTGGTGCTGTTCAATATTTTTTTGGAATTAATGCTGAACAAAAGGGGGTGGTTCACATGGGCTTTGTGTGGCTTTAACGGGCCAAGCGCAGGGGCTAGAGCCGGGTCT
>KN479374.1:15493-30023 GCA_000787095.1 Periophthalmodon schlosseri | reverse complement strand
TCTGCAGAAAATTAATTTGTGTCCGATGCAGTGCGTGAGGTGAGAAGGGAAACAGGTGGTCGCTCTTTAGATGGACATACAGGCAGACAGAGTAATAACACAGAGCTAACGAAATCTCACATTTGTTTAATATCATTTGCATTTGAATGTAGCCGAATTTTGTTAGTAAATTAAAACAGCAATGTCTGTCAGTATGTCAAATGTTATAAGAAAATAAATATCAATACCAATACCGAGTGGGAAAAAAACATTTATTGATATGCATTTAATGAATTCTATAGCCTAATCAATTACCCTATTTCTTTTCTTATTGTTTGGCTAAACTATAACTACAGTCTTTTAAAATATGAAAACTTGTATCTTATCTTATACTTTATCAAATATATGGATCTTTAAGGAATTTATATTCGGGCTAAACCGACTGTAGCAGCAGGGGTTGAGTTAAAATTTGTGTCGGTTTGTAGTTTGTGATTTAGGCAAAATAATAAAAAAATAAATAGGCTAATAAAACACGTGGTTAAAGTAAAAAAAAGTATTAGTTTCTTTTTTTTTTCTTTTTAAACGTAGGCTACATTGTCTTACTGAAAACCTACCCAAGACTATATAGGCCTAAATCAATGGAGCGCAGTTAGGGCTTTCGTGCGTATTCATTTTATGCATGATTGATTCACTTCTTCCGCTATATATACTTATAATTTTACTTTCTTCCTATACCTTTAATGCCTAAAAGTAGCCTGCAATACACATCTCGATACTGCCAAGTGCACACATCATATTAATTATTAGCGCCCCAGGGTGACACCCCCACCTCACCCACCGCCGCAGGACATAGTGCGGCTACTTCAAGGCCCTCCACCACCTCTCCTGGAAACAATAAAACAAAACAAAAACATACACTTCAAAACGCCCACTTATTGTATTGTTATACCTGCCACAGTGTAAAGAGACAGAGAGGCCACCACAACGGGTATCATTTCCAGTTTGTGCTGCCAATTAGCGCTTTTAATTGTTGTTCTTTGTTGCACTAATTACCGCTGAAGTCAACCGGGGGGCAGTGGTGGTCCTAGTATGGCGCAGACACGTGTCATCTGGCTGCGCAAACTAAGGGGAAGAAAAGGCCAATCTGCCGCTAACGGACAGGACAACCAGCAACATATTGTTACGTATAATCCTTACGCTATTACGCAGGCAGCTATACTAATCAAAACTAGCCGTATGCGTAACGGGGATCATAGCGTCGGCTAGCATGTCCTAAAAACATAGCCTACTTTATTTTTGTCATCTTTTCAAACCGATCAATAAAGTTAATGCTGTTACTGTTGCAAACTCATCTCATACAAAAAAAATTGATCCATCCCCCCAAAAACTTTAACTTCTGCAGCTGTCTTCTGTGCGTGCGTGCAGTGTGCGTGCGTCCTGGAGCAGATCAATGTTCATTAACTCCTCTTATTTGGAGTTAACGGAGATCACACACAAGTTAAAAATCTTCCCGACTCGTTTCCTCTTCTCGTGTTTTTGATGGAAAGTGCAAAATGTTTTGCTAAATTTTCATCATCCTCCGACATGCAACAGGCAGTTCAGATCATATATTACTCAGTTATGTTTGTTGTTGAATGTAGCGATGTAATGTTATGAGAAACCATGTGCTTTAGCCAGTCAGATGTTGATGTTACAGAATGGTTGTAAACGGGATCTGCTGTGATTGGTGCGGACATGGCTGCAGGCTCTATTAGTCCACTGTAGTCTCCTTCCTGTGTGGTGACTTTCACTGCCAGGAGTCAAGTGGGAATTTTGACCTTTGTGGCACTGTTTTGCAGACAGCTTCTGTCGGGCTGAAATTAAGAAACTGGAAAGAAATGTGAAAATGAGATGTTTTGGTTCTCTGAAAGTAGTTTCTGGAATATCACATATTCAAAAAGTCAATGCCAAGGCCAAGTTTGTATGTGTATAAGATATGCGATGTGTTAAGTTTGAATTTTATCACTCCTTATTAATTATAACTTCTCGAATTGTTTGCAAGTGTTTATTTTCCATAATTCAACCGAGATGCATGGCCAGTAGGCTATCTTTCAACAAAGTTTAATGTGTAAGTCAAAGTTTACCACTTTATTATTTAATGCATTAAGATAATCTTCCCTTATTATGACTGGACTCACTGTTGAACTATTAGCAGGTTTGACAATAAACAAAACATTTGAAGGTCACCATATCATACACTTGTTGCCATATGTGTCATTATTTAAAGACAAAACAGAAATAGTAATATATTTATTTTGGTCAAATTAAATACAAATTGTGATACCTCCATTATAAATGCAATGCTTATTCATAATGCCGTGTATTACTGTTGCTGATATAACTATTACTATGATTGTATCTTTCAAAAGGACCTGAATGTCTCTGACTATGTAAGGCAAATCCCAGAATGTGTGCTATGCCTGATCAATTATTATTTTTGGTTCTGAACATTCCATTTTTCTAAATAAATTGAAACCACTTAAAAACCTTGTGACTCTGTGGATTTGTAAACAGTCATTTTGTTAATACTTTAGGGACCACACATTAATGGCTACTTGTTTTATTCCGTAAACAACTATTTAGCCATTATTTAAAATGTTCCCATTTTTCCCCCATAGAAATTCTTAATCACTCTTAGCATCTTATGGAACTTATCTGACATTATTTTAACTATAATCTTAATCTGCATTAATAGATGCGTTACAAACACTACCTAATACTCGAATAATCACTAACCAACCTGCCCTTTTTACTTTAGTTTTACTTTTATGTCTCATTACAGTTTTATACATGTCAACAATGATTAAGAATATGGAGATCAAATGTGTGTAGGCATGCAGTTCCTTTTTAATGAAATACATAAGCATCTATTGCCCTAGGTACTTTATTTCCTGTCCCAGCCAGCAGAGTGCGCCTGTCTGGAGGTGCAGCCAGAGGGGGGATTAGCACCAGGTCTATGTGATAAAACAGTGTCCTCTCTACCCACTCGTCTGCTGTCTCCCCTCTCTCTCTTTTTCTTTTAAAGGAGGAGAGTAAGGGGCAAGGCAGCTTCACGTGCACTCTTTGATCATGTAATCCAGCTGTAATCGCCGTAATCTCAACGTAATGTATGTTTATGGAGGGACAATGGGCCGATAATGTACACGGGATTATCCAGATGAAGAGGCCGACACTGCAACTGCTGCAAGGAAATCTTTAACTATCAAACGCTTTGGTGAAGTCTCTCAAGCCAGACTCTGTTTGGAACTCCAGTGTATGTGTCAGTACAACAATATACAACATTGTAAGGGCCTATATATTATGTGACAATAATCAAATAGTGGTAGGTGTGTCTATGGATGTGGTTATCTACAGTCATTATTTCCTTTGAGATTAAAGTATGATGAAGTACTAACAGTCTTTATACAAACCAGTAACAGCTTGGTAAAAGGGATGAGTCCATACTTTGTATATGTGGCCATGGGGTAATAGCAGAGAATCTGATAGACCCTTATGTTACCAGTGACAATCATCCATTGTTACCCAAATCTATAGAAATTAACTGATCACTTTATAAGATCATCTTCTAACACTTGGAACCTTTGACTTTCACATTTTTACATAGCATTTTTCCACCTTCAAGTCAGTCAAAGTGCCACAACCCTAGGGAATCTCTGATCTATAATGCAATAATTACTTTATACCACATTTGTGCCTTCAAACGTCAGTCAAGTTCATATTCATACAGTGTAAGATATAGGTTCCCTCAACCGCTCATATTGGTACTTTAACAGCAAGGTCCAGGGTTCAATTCCTGTACCTTCTTTCTGTGTCAAGTTTGCAAGTTCTCTCTGTGCTTGGTTAGGTTTTCTCCAGCTTCCTCCATCAACTTAAAACATGCTTGGTATACGAGACCAAGGTCTTCGATAAGGGGGTTGACCACTGCCCCTGACCTGTTGCCCCATGGCATAGACATATGGGTCAGATGCAGAGAACACATTTCCCTTACAGTCCAACATAAAATCAAACTTAAAATTTCCATTTCAGTTAATCAGATTCCCTCTTTACCCCATGACCGCACCTCTGTTAGACCAGTCCCCCTGTCAGGCCACCATTAGCCCCATTGATTTCCCCCCGCTGTCTAACTCATCGCTCTGCCTCCGAAGCTTTTGTTTACTCTCCGATACAGAGAAGCAGCTGTGCAGGGGAAGAAAACCTAGACAAAACAACAAACACTGGGCCCGAACCCGAAGTTGAAAGATGGTCAATTATAAGAGACTTGTTGTGCTTTTGAGCCTTTTGAGCTACCATACCGCGCTGCCTTAAGTCGCTGGAAATCCTGTTTACAATCAGCGTGGATGTAGCGTACCTTTTTTTTTGCAACCACTGGAGATCATAGGCTGGGGGAGCTTTACGGCAAGACAATTTAAAGTAACACAACCGCAACAGTGCAAGCAAGAGTGTACCTGTGTATAGGAAAATATCTGACTGCTGCGTAATTACTGAGGAGAGATGCTTTGCTTTGTGCACCATGATCTCATTTAAGAGTGCACGCCATCAAAAGCATGCAAGCACACATGTACGCCACGGAAACCAGTTCAAATAGATGTAGGGAAGTAAACACGAGGCCTTTTCGAAACCCGCTAGGGATTTCACCATTCCACAGTATTCCACGTTCAGTTCCCAATCCGGCGTTTTTTTCCCTTCTCTTTTCCTGCTTTCTCTCTCTCTATCGCTTCCTCCTTTGTCTGCCTGATTATGCGCTGGATCCCTGGGTGCGTTCCTGACTGAGATCATCCACCTGTCAATCAGATTTTTTTCTTTTTTTTCTTTTTTATATACGCACACCATTCCACCAGTGATATTGATACCGAGAAAATATTAATGACTTCACTCACCTGCAATACACTGGCGGAGCTTGCACTTCCAACACACAGGGCCCATGCAATTCATCAAGCAAGGCGCACTTGACTAGGGAACTTCCCAGGCAAATGGAAAAAATAAAAAATAACATGGTGAAATAACATATGCTTTGGCTTTGGTTTGGAATACATCAAGGAGTGCAACACGTAAGATGCAAGTCCTACTATGCCAATGAAAACGGATAGGCTTGAATAATGGATTTTTTATTTCAGTATTGCAGCTCCAAATCTGGCTATGTTGTTGTTGAGAATTTTCAAAGAAGCCGGTGTAATAGCCAGAGAGGTAAGACGCCCACCACAGTGTTGGTAGTTCAGTCCCCACAAATGACAATGCTTACTGTGTGCGTTGCAAGACACATCACCCTTCTTCCTTAAAGGCTGAGTATGTAACTTTTCTGGGATTGGGGCACTTGCTTGTTTCCATGGAGATGTTATTGCTCTGCCGGGATTGTTCCACAGTATGTCATTAAATGTATTTAGCTTATACTTATGACAATGATCAGACTACTACTAAACTTTTTTTTTCTTTACATAGAACTGTGATCCCTACCAACAATAGCTAAATGCCTACTTCCAACAGGTATAAATATGACAATAGTTATTGATAGTGCATGCATATTGAATACAGAGTAGCATGTATCTTTTACAACGCTCGCCTCTTATTTTTAATTCAGGAAGTTGCTGTTGTGTAGCTCTGCAGGTAGTTTGTGCTCACATACTGAATACACATTATTCTGAAGGTTTCTCACGGCACACGGGAGCCTGAGCTGGCATCTGTCTTTTGGCCTGTACTTTTGTAGCCTACTTATATTTCAAGTAGTCATCCAACATATTTTTGGTTGGGTATAAGATTTGTTCATAGACATGGCCTATCTGTGTCCCCAGATTTGAGTCCAATATGGCTTTTATTCACTTGCATTAAACTCTTACGTATCTGAGGTAAAAGGAAGAGATGGAATATTGAAGAGATGTCTTCAAAATTTGAGAGACACATGCTACAAATTTGCAACTGTTGTTGGCAAGAAGAAAGTGCCTGCAAGCACTAGATCTAATTCTGAGCAGCTTTGGCAGGCCCGGGTGCAGACCCAACTGACTGACTGCATTCAAGTTTCAAAGGGGTGCAAACATAATACGCTTCCATTAAGTGGCATTATTTTAAGTCAGAATACTCAAATCAGCAGTATGGACATGTATAAAGTTGTATGTAACAGATAACGTTCCTTTTATTATTTTGTAGTTAGCAATTACATTGTAGAGTTTGATCATGTCATGATTTCAGATTGGATTGCAGTGGTCTATATAAATCTATGGGGGATTTACTGTTTTTGGAAGAAAAATTCAAACTTATGATTCACAAATGTGGAACAATATCAATATCAGGAACTGTCTCCACAAACTTGCCATATTAATCTTGTGGCTTAAAGTTATTTCAACTGACAACAATTACATCTTCAGGGGTTGAATAACGGCATCACTTTCCAAAGCTACTCTGAAAACATCATTTCAGTATTGACAGAAAGGACATTGAACTTTGAGCCAGTTTTTGTTTCATGTGGATAGGCCCACTAATTACAGAGATTAACCAAAAAACAGGTCAACAAATCTGCACTAGGAAAAACCTGTCCTCCAACTCAACCATGGGAATTCTAGAAGACAACCTATTCCTGAAGTCTGTATGGTTAAACAAATTTTGTTACATGTATCGCAGGTTGTGATTTTGTTTGCCTCCTTCATTCCGGGCCCGTTCCTTCACAGACACAGTAATGGCTGCTGTAGTCATGTGTAGATTGTGATTCCACTTGCACATTGTTTGTGTCAGGTGCTCTCAGCTGACAGGTGCAAGCTCGCGGACAGGTAGGTAGGTATTATCTTGTCCATACAGCTCATCGCATTCGCCCCCATCACTCCGCCTGACGTCCCGGGCCGTAGCCTTGTGTGCTCGGAGGTTACCATGGCAACCTCTGGTCTCATGGCTGCATAAGAACACACACTTCCTCCTCGCCTCCGTGCATACATATTTGGCGAGCTACAGGTGCCCATAATAAGTACCATCCCCTCACCTGCGTTTTGATTGACACGCAGGAGAGGCAGGAAGAGCCAAATCACAATTAGCGATGCAGCTAATTTCCCACAATGCCCTGCAGCCACTGGGCGACCCATAGCGCCCGTAGCCAGCGCATCAATATTCATGTTATGGAGTATGAATATGCAAATTAACCAATACAGAGTCCAGGTGAAGAAGAGAGAGGACCAATCAGAGCTGTCGGTGGGTTAGACAAACCAGGAAGTGGCATCTGAGGGCATCAAAGGGGAAATGATTAGCATGAACTTAGCAAAGGCCTCACTGACTTAATGTAGGTCTAAATTAAGTGCAGCCATAGCATGAGCAATTAGTTCAAGATAAGCACTTCATTCACTGATGTGTGAATCAAGAAAAACTCCTTTGAATGAGTATTACTTTCATTTTAGATTTTCTAAAAGTTAAAAGAAAACATGATTATACAAATGAATTCAAATGAATGCAGATAGATTATTTACTAGTAACAGGTGAGGTTACAAGCCATGTATTGTTTGTGCCAGTCTCATACCTGGATAAATTGAGGAAGGGCATCTGGCCTGAAACTTATTCTCTGAACTTAAAAACATGAGGAAGACGGGGGTCCCTTCTATGAGTAAGGACTGTATTCAACAAAAAGTTAATAAAAATACCTCTGCAGTTAGAACGTGCATAGAACAGAATTTTGACGATTTTTCTCAAGACGTTTGTTTCTTGCCAACGTCAAAGTCACATTTATTTGTATAGCAAAGTGCAGGAGTGATATAGACTAATTAAAAACAATGCAAAAACAGGAATAAGCACTATAAAGTCTTTACAAATAATTTTCAAATATTAAGAAACTGTGCAGTTCTAATGTTTAGTGGCATATTGTAACTTGTAATAATGCAAATCCAAATCTAACATAATAATAACCTATGATTAGGATTTTTCACTGTTAATTCAAGTTTTCTATAGCCACTTAATAGGAAGCTCCAAACAATACATTCATTAGGTAACCGCCATTAAAAGATCTATATATTACTAAAAGCCTATGAACCATGTTATATCAAACGGTTTACATATACCGGCACTTCTATGGACAACCAGATCTTGTCAAAACAGTGCATGGCTTAATGTCAGCTTGAGTTCAAAGTTCAAATGTGAATGTAGCATGCTAATAGGACATCTCTCACTTTGCTATATAAAAATTATCTGGTGTTTTGACATGCTAGAAGCTACAGATCTGGAGAAAAAAAAAACACTTTGGCAGATCATAGCCCATTTCTAATCAGCCTTGAGTTCTGAGGAAAGTAGTACACGTTGCTGCCTGCTATCATTACTTTAGTCCATCTCAATATCTTTTTATATTACGCACCAGCCATGTCCACCCTCTCACAAAATAAGATTCATTCATAATTTTGTGATGTGCAAAGCAGGAAATAAGGATCTATCTGAGAAAGATGTCCCACAATGTTTCACAGTTTGTATGGTGCTAATTTGATAGGTGGTCATAATGTTATGTTTGATTATTGCATGTCTAATTTTAAAGAGGCATGTAATGAAGTAGGATTTGTCTGTATGCCCTAGTACAGATATATTGTAATGGCATCTCTTAGGTTCAAAATGAGACCGCGTTGTTTTGTCTGTATCTAATTATAAAGTGTTTATATCCTCCATGAATCAGAATGTAACGACTGGTGAGCTGTAACCATGCTATTTGTTAGCATTACTTTGGTGGCAAAACTCCACTCTGGCCTCTGAAAGTTGTAAAAAGCGCTTTTAAAGTAATCATAGTGAACAATTAAGATGCGAGGAATATGTTTTGGACCTCTGCTAACAGTTTAAACTACCGGTAGTTCTGTATTTCAAATCTTTAAGTAAAAACAGTTAGACCACTTCTAATACACCAAGGTAATAGATGGTGTTTAAATCCTGTTTGACATCATGGCATAGAAAATAAATGGGAAAAATAACAAAAACATACAAAAATGCACAAAAAAGTATATATTTGTATAGTTGAATTTTGTGGCCATTTTTCTATTTTTCTGTTCAATTTGTTCTTCTTTTCCTTTTACCCATCCTTTATACAAGGTCAGAAGCACTGGGCATGATCTTGAGCCATAGAATCTTAAACAATACCACAGCTGAAGTATTAGCCTAACAAGAGCAACTATCTAGCCATGGGGGGGAACATGCAAATATAAAGAAAGTCTCCATATGACCCAAAATCGAATCCACGGGGTAGATGCCACGCCTGTACTCCACCATACATTTTGGGTCAGTCCACTTTTATCTGTATCTATTTATCTAGTCTTCGCACATCACCCACAGTCCTCAATGGGTCTATTAATGTTTCTATAGGTTGAGGGTGCTTGGACCCGTCATCATTACTGTATGGGTAGAGCTGGAGTAGACTGGCTGCTTTGGGGGAGACCCTTACCTCAGTTCTTCTTTATTCTCTGCTTGTAAAAAGATGCTTTGAACGTAACTCTTCAAAGCACCATGGAGCAGACGGCCAGCTGTCAATCATGCTGACCAATCATCCCCCACATTGTATGGAACAGGACAGGGTGGGGTTTGTATAGTTGTAATTTAGAGAGGTGAAAGATAAGATGATAATATTAATTCTGTTTGCAATATTGATGTAGTAATAGTGATTTGGAACTATAGTGTCCTTTTGGTATTGCATTGTATTATTCATTCCCTGATTAACGGAACATTTACTGCTATTCTGCACCTATGTATGCCCTCTCCAATCACCACTAATCCTTTCATTTTAGACATACATTCATACATGCCAGTAGGATAAAGTGTTTTGCCCAAGGACATAAAGGCACAAACTCAGCATGTATTTTTGTGTTTAGAGTGTTTACCACCTACTTGTCTCCATGGAGATGTTATTGCTCTGCCTGAGATGTTCCCCAGTAACTATACCTTGGCCTGGTAGTGTCATCTGCTTGTCTCTATGGAGATAGAGTAAGGGTGCATTCGCTCCTGCACAAACACCACATCTAAAACAGTGTCTGTCCTCTACTGTAGAACATTCCGGTCAAAGCAACATCTCCATAGAGACAAGCAGGTGGCGGACATTCTATCTGAAAAGTTACATAGTCCAGCTTTATGCGAAATGTCATTTGTAATGTTTGAACTGTAGACCTTCCGGTAAACAGGCGACTATATTCCTACCATTATTTTTTCTGTTACTGTTTTAATAGGAGAGTATAGTGGTATGGAAGCCGTGGCCCAGGACCCTCAGCTCAAGTCGGAGTACAGGGCTCACGTGGAGCAGAGTTCAGATCAACCTGGTTTACTGCTGTATGCTCTGTGTGTGTGTGTGTGTGTGTGTGTGTGTGTGTGTGTAGGTGTTATTGAGAGGCAGGGCTTTCCCAGGAGACATCTTCCATTAATTGTGAAGTGAAGGAGCCTGAGGGCGACACCGGGGACCTCCATTAAACACAGACAGGCAACTGACACGCTCTCTCTCCTTCTCTCTCTCTCTCTCTCTCTCTCACTTTCTCTCACTCTTTCTCTCTGCTTTTCTGCCCCCCCTCTTCCTCATTTATCTTCTAAAATTCAAATTCACATTCAAATTTAAACAAGGCTCATTGCGATGAAAGCAGCAACCTTCCTAATGTTCACAACGCAATAACAACACACAAAAGAAAATAGTCGTGTTGATTCGGGGCGGCTGCAAACAAGGCGTAGATCACCTAAATGCGGCCACGTGCATGCATAAAACATGGGACTTTGCAAATTTTCAAGGTGCAATTACAATTGTTAAACAGGCTTTTGTTGTGCTGGAATCGGAATCTGTTTTTGTCTGACTTTATGAGCTGAGTTGGGCGCAAGTTGTTAATTTACTTTGCTAGACTTTTAACTCGGGGCTAATTAGACTTGTAAAACATTTGGCAAATTTTAAACCACCTTTTTTCATAGTTCTTTTCTGTCCACTGTTGATAAGTTCGCATTGACGGTTGGGTAAAACTTCAGTCCGAACTTGCTAATAGGGTGTGCGTTGTCCTGGGACTTTCTATGGGTGCTTTGGGTGCCTTTCTGTAGCCAACCTGGGTCCCATAAGAACTTATTTCCAGAGAAGGATAATTATGGCAGGTACAACGCCTCAGGAACTGCACCCGATTCCCAATAGGATCTGGACTCGGAATGTTGAGTCCGAACTGCAAGTCAGCTACATCCAGCCTTAGTAGGTATCTTCAAAATTCCCACATGTCTTCTAATTCTAATTTTAAAGCATAATTAGCATACATGTTCTGATTTTGGTCCATTTCTCCTTGCTTTATATGTGGCAGTTTGTCTCACTGGCCACAAGAGGGGGCAGCAGTAGTGTTAAACTGTCAGCCCTCACTCAACCCCTACCTTGACTCTGGCCATCATGCTACCAGTGAATGTCCAGGCATAGCACTCTAGGCAAATGCCAATGAACGTAATGGAGTCCACCATACCTGTGATTATCAATAAACTCCACAATACACACCAGAATACTACTACAACAACTACTACTACACACTACTGCAGGCACAAAATACACAAGATACACATACGCCACAGCAGATGTTGGAGATTAGTGTGTGTCTATGGATGTGTGTGTGTGTGTGTATGTGTGTGTAGGATAGCCTCGGGCACTCTTCAACAATGCATTATTCCTGAGTGCACCGGTTAAGAGGGGCACTCCGTCTCCATGGAAACCGCCCCAGCTCTGATGTAAACTTGGGGGTAGGAGAATAAAAGTGAAAGCAATTGCCCCCACCACCACCAGCAGCACCCTTTAAGACTGATGAATGAGACAATGGGAGATGGTAATGATAAACAAAAGGAATTGGTTTGAAATTCAAGTTTAATATTTGTAATTTATATTTAAAAACATTTCATAATATCTACACTCCATACACGTTAGCCTTACTAAAGCATGAACAAATAGTAAATAGTACTTGATTAGCAGGTTATGGTTTGTAGTTACTTTAGCTTTATATACAGTTAGTGAAAACAGAGATAAATGCCTTTAAAACCTATTTGACACTAAAGCAAATTTTAACTGCAACCAATTTTACAGTCTACAATGAACAAAATGTAAGATAATGAAATATAATTTCATAATACATACCCCCAAAAAGCATAATATGTTTTCTTTAAACTTAAATGCAGGTCAGCAGAACTTGCCATTGCAAAGCAAGGTTAACTGGGCATTTTTGTACCAGATAAATTACAGAACTTACAAACTCCATTCACTCCAAAAGAGTAACTAATGCTAACATTATATAAACTGATTCTATTCTATGCCAAATCTACCAATAATAAATAATACATTTTTATATGTATGTATGTTAATCATAGTCTCTCTATAGGTCTATCTGCCTCACCAAATTTTAAAATAACGAGTGTTTTGTTATGCACCTGTGGCCTTGTTTTGTAAGGCCCTGTTGATTTGGGGACAATTTTGGACAGTTTTGGCTGTACAGTCGTATTGTTTACCTGTGGCAACCCATGGCCAAACCACAATTGCCCACGGATTCCACATGTATCCCAGTCAATTGTGTGTTTATTATTGCCCCCACAACATTCCATTAGCTTCTCTTCTTCCATAAACCTGTCTGTCCATGTGTTTTTCTCTCCCTTCTAGTCAACACAGCCACCTCTGCCTATATCGCTGCTTACTATGTCCAGCACCCATCCAAAGGGGCAATAGCCCCCACTTATTTAGAGAATGTCCCACTTTTTATTGATCCCACATGAACTTTTTAAAAAGTGAGATTTGCCAAAAAAATATATATATATTTATCTCGCAAATAAATCAAGCATTTTTGGGTGCAATGGCATTCAGGACTGTAGTATGCACCTATTGTAATACAACTGATAAAAAATGAAAATCATATGGTGTTATTGCAATTCTTATCTATGATGTTAAAGGGGACATTATGTAAAATGACTTTTAAAGGACAAATATTATGCACATATTGGGAACTAGGGATAGCACGCCATCTACTGGCAGCACAGAGAATTACTATTGAAGAAACAAACAACAGTTAGGGTTAGCAATCGTTAATAGACGATGCTACAGAAGCATGCAGTTGATCTGACAGCAGAAAAGCTTAGAACGAGGCTGCTGATGATTTATGGACTTAAAAAGTCCTGTGGAGTTTTACCTGTGATGTAACTATCCTGGGAAATTCAAAATCATGTTATAATTGTTTTCCCTTCTCATGTACCCACTCAAAGTTGCATTTCTATTGATTCACGCATGTTTGAGTAATCCTATTGTCCTGCTTTTGAGGCTTGAGTTCTCTCAAAGTTGCAGTTTTTTTAGTAAATGCCCCGAAAATTTCCAGAGTCCGTTCTTCCACTATTGTCCCTTTTTCCCGTCTTTTTGAGGTAGTCACCCTAGCGATGGCTCTAATGGTGGTGAGAAACTGTACCCCTCTCTCCCTCTCTCTCTCCTTCTTTTTCTTTTCTTTTTCTCTCTTTCTCTCTCTCCTTCTCTCTCCCCTTCTCTCCTTCTCTCTCCCCTTCTCTCCTTCTCTCTCCTCTCCTCCTCCTCTCGCTCCTTCTCTCCTTCCCTCTCTCCTCCCCCTCTCCTTCTCTCCTCAGACTCTATGTAGGTCACTGGCTCGGACACAGCATTTTCCTACATCTGGTCGTGGGGTGATAATCCACTTGAGCGTCGCGCCGCATTAGTCCCCGACCAACCTGTCACCCCCAGCAAGAGGCTGATCGCGAGCATCGTCTTTAAACAGCCGACGCGCCGTGTTCCTATGCACAAAGCTGCGCACAGCATAGGCCGAGCTGAGGTTATTTACCAGGGAAAGTGTGGAGCATTTTTGTAAACAATATGGCCGCCTTGCACAATAAGCTCACCATATTTTATTATAGTTTCAATGTAGGAATTAGAATTGGATACAAACTGTTGTTGAATCTGAATAATTATGATTTTGGAAATGTCTGTCACATCTTCATTATGTTTAGCCTTTAAAAGCAGTCTATAGCAATTAGCTTGTACAGTAGCATCTACACACAGCACTCAGCATAAGTGATAGTTAGCATGCAACCACATTTAGAAAAGTCCCCACTACTGTCCACAAAACATATATTATTTCTAAATAAAAAACATTAAAAACTTTTTTCAACCCAGATGCTCTGTTAATGGAAATTTGAGTATTTATGGTTGTATCATAAACTGGTAATGAAAGTTGTGTGCATCTTCCAACCTAATTTTACATGGCAACTTGATGGTAAAACTCACACTAATTGTTAAACAGACTTATCAAAGAGTCACCCATCCTGTTACAAGCATGGCCCATAGCTTTTACGTAAGAATGTTGCACCTTCTACTAACTGAATTGAGTCACTAACTTCTCACCCATTGACAGCTCCAGTGTTCTCAAAAACCGTGCATGATCTGTGTGTACTGTATTTGTGGCTTTTCTTCCCGGCCGCCGCGGTCCGTCAGTGCCGATATGCCAGCGCGGGCGACTAACCGGAGTTGAGTGGAGTCTTTTGTAGCGCAGGCGAGGCCCTCAGGCACAGCCCCAGACCTAGAAGAACACCCCTCCCCCCTCCCCTC